>VXAA01002463.1:248048-308229 GCA_013399115.1 Anseranas semipalmata
CGTGTTTTTTCTTCCCCATTGCCACATTTTCATTATGAGAAAATCCAGAATATAATGGGTTTGGTAGGTGTCCTGAGGTGCTGAAGTGGAACTAAGAAAAAGTTATCTCTACCCTTCAGTTGCCCTAGTTTGCAGTCCAGCATCTTTGTTGAGGTCTACATTCAGAATCTGTATGTGAAATAGATAACAGTGGCCAAACGGTGGCTTCTGCAGGAATCTGGGTGAAGCTCTGGGACTCCACCTCTGCTCACTAACACTGTCAGGCTGCAGGTTTATTGGGAAGGCGTGCTTCCAGCACCATGCCTTCTCCCCCTGGGCAGCAGCTAGTTGCTTCTAGGTCAGCTGTGCAAGTGGTGCAGCCTGGCTGTTGGGTGAACGCTTTTCCTTAACTCCACCTGGGAAGAGAGAGCTGAAGCATCCCATGCAGCCTTTGAACATGTCTGCAGAAATAGGGTCCCAAATTGAGTCTACATGGACACTCTTAAATCAACATCAAACATGTATGTTCTGGTGCTTAGCTCGTGTTAAAAAGTTTGCAGACATAAGCTGAAATGATCTATCTCTAATCTAGCATATATTTCCAGACATGGATTTACAGGGGTTTTGCTTTAATCATTTTTCAAATGAGTTTTGGTTATACCAGAGTAGCTCTTATGTGAGGCAACATGCTTCTGCTAAAGCTCAGGTTATGTCAGGTCTTGAATTCCCAGTTGGTAAATGAAACTGTTAGGGCTCTGTTTAACATCTGATTTGCCCTCACAAGAAATTAAGAAAGCAAAGAGCTGATTTTTGAATCTCACAGTGATATAATTGCATTTACCTCCTGATTGATGTTGTTGTAAAAGCAGAATGAAGTCCCATATGTTTAAAAAAAAAAAAAAACAGAGAGGTTCCTATGTTAAAATACATACTACTAATGGAAATATATTTGTCTGTGTATTGTAAATAACACTTCTTACCATTACTTAAGATTTTATAATTGTCTAAATATTTTACTATAATAGAGATTATGGTTTTACCAGACTCCATCTTTCAGTAAGAAAGTATAGGATTTTTGTGAATATATATTCTAGAGTTAATTGCAGGAGGAGGCAAATGTCTCCATCCCATAAACTTTGGAATTATTACTCCAAAAATTACCCAAAATGCTATTGTCACAGCTAATTGCAAAATCCAGTTTTTGGTCTACAGAAAAAGGAAAGCACATCTTTAATATTCTCTTAATATGTGTATTGTGATGGTATTTAATTGTACATTTGCTCATTGTGTATTATGAGAGTGTCAGATTCATGTGAAGGATTTTATACTACTTAAAAAATATGTTTTTACTGAATTATGCTCATGTCATTGAATTATTTTCGAATATTGACTTTTTAAACCTAAAAGCTAATCTGCTTTACTCTGACTTTCCTGGTAGAATTTGGACTATGAAACAGTGAATTACAATGCTAACTTATAGCTATCAAAAGCAGCTATCAGTACCTTTTCACTGTTCTCTACCATATGCATAAGCCCACAATATGTAAGTAAGTTTACGAATTATTTATTTCTTTTAACTTCTGCTTGCCTGACTTCTTTGATAATTCAGTGGAATCTAAGAGTTTTCAAACGAAATCACTGAAACATTATAAATAAAAATGACGTAAAGTAATGTTGTAGCTGGGTGGTTTTTCATTAGCAGCTGACCTGCTATTGCTATAAAAAACGGAGTCTTGGCTAGAAATCAGCTCGATAAATGAACAGGCTATATATTGATTTTCTCCCTCTTGTTATGTTGTATGATTTCCCTTCCTTTGCAAGGGTTGCTGTTGTACAGGATGGTGCTGGGATCGTGGTTGTGGTAGCGTATTGGAATGTGTGGAGTAAGGAAGGCTGTCACAGCAGTCAATAAGATCTGAGAGGTGTTGACTAATTGCCTGCTAATTACACAGTAAATTGTCTAATTAAGCTGATGGTTAATTAGGGTACGCTCGCACAGCAGTCTTGTGGAATTTTTGTCTGATGTCTGGGAAGCAGCTTGTGTAATTGGCAAACTGGTAAGGACTGGCAGAGAACAGGACTGGAAAGCACGCTGCCAGTAGATGACAGAATAAGGATGCATTTGCACACAGGTTGTCATGTGAGCACCGAGGGGTTTGTTAGCCTTCTCCAGCTACGTGGCAGTGGGCTCAATGAGAAATTTATCTGAAAGCTACTGGAAGCTGTAAATAAATTACAGTTTAAGCATGTAATATTTGAAAAGCAGTGGCAACTATTCTTCTCATGCTTTAGTCAGAATTTGGACTTTGGATGATTTCCTTCAGAATTTTGGCTAATAAACACAGAACGTCAAAATTTGCGTGTGAGAACTTCACCGAGCTGTACAATTTGACCAGGGCAATAATCACTGTGTTGTAATTTATTCAGTGGAGCCACAAAATGATACTGTTTCCTGGGATACTCTATGTGTATGTTGATGTTGAAAAAGTATGGCTGTTAATAAGGATACTCACCAACCACCATAACCTCATCTACGATATTCTGAATCCTCATTAGACATTGTATCCATCTCTAGATGTGACAGAGTATGAACAGGTCATAGTGGTGCTCTGAATTAAATGTGTATGAGCTATGCATAACTGTAATACAATTAATGAAAGTTTCTGGGTTCCAGGTTCTGACCCAAAGACCATGGAAACAGTTGAGTGTATTAAACAATGAGAGCCTGGACAGTAGAGGAGTGCAGACACCAACTCAGCAAAACTGTCAATTTGCTGTGATCTAAATTTATAATGCAGTAAAGTAACTTGGTACATGCACTTCCTTAAAGCTAATTACAAATGTAAGCTTCCCACAGCATCAGGAGCATAGTACAATACAGGATTGGGTCTTTACATAATGCAGAGATTTAATTTGAGCTATGTATCAGCAAATCTAAGGAAAAAGTAGCTCTTTTCTGTATCATGAACTTAATCTAAGAAAATATGAGCATATATTTTTTTATTTAAAAATGCTTTGATGTCACTTGAGCAAAGTAAAACTTAATATCCACTTTCAATCATGGAAATTAGATATTGTTTCATAGGTCCCCATCTTACATTTTAGTAAGATGCAATATGTGTGATATGTAGTTCAGGCACAGTGTCTTCCTGTTTCTGGAATAAAAAAAGAAAAAAGTGAATTCAAGACCTGGATTGCCGTTTAAACAGTTGATTCTTAGTTTTTATTTTTTTTTAATTTACCATAAATATGTGTCTTCTCCCATACAAATAGAATTAGAAAAAAAATCAAAATTTGAGGGTGTAAATTATGCTTGCTTTGAATTAATGAAGCCCTTTTTATCCCATGATCTTGCTCCTTCTACTTCCCTGCACTTGCACAGTTAATTGTGCCTTTATCTAGCACCCTCTATGTTGTGAGGTTTTGCTTATGATTTTTCCTTCAAAAATAACTGAGCAAAATCATGGTACACTGAGAGGTTTCTCACTGTGCCAGTCATCAGACATGGGACTCCATACACTGAGGCCAATCTACGGGGCCTTAAACCTTCTCTGAGGGGATTGTAATGATACTTGCAGTGTTGCTCCTCTGTGTATATTTGCACAGACCAGAATGCTGCAATTCCTCTCCATCAGGTTCTGTGAATTTTCGCATAAAATAAAACAAGTGTAATTCACTGATTCAACTCAAAAGTATCCATGGAGGCTGTATGTACCTAATTTTCTGTAGAATAACATATTTTTAAAATTTGTATTTCATACTTACATGTATGTATTTCTATATCCATATGCACATGTGCAAAAAACAGGCCTCCTAAATTTTTCCTTACTCTTTTTTAAGGATTGTTCCTTAAAAGTATTAGAGAAACTATTCTTGTTGTCTCTGACAGCACGTTCAGGAACAAAGCTCACTGCACCAGCCAACTGTGGGAACTGAAAGCACACGGTGCAACCATCACACTTGTTTTCATTTTCTGTCATGGGACAGCAAACGGATATGTTGCTAATGCATTTTATCCTCCGAAGACAAAGGAGTTCAGAGGATAATTGTTGCCTTTTTGCATTCTTCCAAAGGAATTTCTGGCACAGAAGAATATGATCTCTGATTTAATAAATTGCACAAATATAGAGAAAGATGCATCAAGTAATTCACATAGTGAATGCATAGTATTGTTAACACGTAGTAAATGTATATATGTAAAGTCCTATTGCAGCATCAAAATCTATAACAAAAAATTCTGTGGCAATAATGCTGTTCTTAAACAGCAATTACCAACTTTTTGAGAAATCATTTTTTTTAAATTCCTAATGTTTTCATATGCAGTTGTAGCTGCATCTTATTATATATCTGTGTCTTACCGTGGACTTGATCAAAAATGGAAGCATTTCCCAAGTACCTGTAAGCAGTAATTCCCTGACCACATTCTTTCCCAATGCATCTTCATTGTCTGTTTTAAAACCTAGTGCTTAAGCAATGGGGTCAGAGGAGCCTGTTGTGTGTGAGCTGTTGGTGTTGTGTTCCGGTGTATTGCCTGTGATGGTTCTCTCCCCGTGTGGTTCAGGGGGGCTCCTGCTTGCCACCCTTTTATTTAATGTGTATATCAAGCCATAGAGAAGGTTTAGCGAAGTGTCATTGATTGAAGTGTTTTCAATATGTCGAAACTCAGCTTTATAACTCTCGGCTGATTTAGCTTGAGCAGTTGATTGCATTATTCAGTGTTTGTGGGAGACTGGGGCATGGCTGAGAGCATGCTGAGCAGAAGTCAGTCCAGACAAGATAGGAGTAATGCTGGGATCGTTAGAGGAAACATCCAGAGGCTACGGCAAGAGAATTATCAGTCCTTCCGGCTGAGGGATGTAGTTCCATTCCAGGCTGTTGCTGCAGAGCAAATAAGAGCCAGAAGACTGCACCCCTTTTATTTTCTGAATGCAGGCCTTGCTAAGAGTATCCACACTTTGTATTTCAAGATTAACCTACTGCCGGTGCTTGCTATATGGGACATCTTAAATCTATCCCAATATTGTTGGTGGTGACAAACTTCATGCCTTGAATGCCATGAAGTGCCTCACGGGGGAATTAAAAATGCTCCCTGCCTGTACTGGCTGGTTCACTTACACTGGGACAGAAGGCAAGGAGATGCTGGCAGCTCATCTGAACGCTGTTGGTGCGTATGCTTGGAGCTCTTGCCCCGGGGTGATCTGCAGCAGCCTGACTGTTAACTTCAGCGCAAACTTGAGGAACTTTTTTTTTTCCTCCTTAACTATGCAAAAATTGAGGAAAGGGTGAATATTGGTTTTTCAGTTGCTACTGTTCTTTATTGCTCTGTTTAAGTTCATGTTGCTGCCAGAACCATTGTTCTCAGAAGGTCAGTTGCTTGCTGCTGTTGTGTAAGAGATATATTTTAAAGACTGCTGGGGGTGCCTGGAATGGGTGGCTTCTTATGAAGGTAATGCAGATTTCAAACACATAAACAAAATCTTACTTTCCTATATTCTGGTTTATTTAAACTCAGGTGAATTTCTCTGCTTACATTTATGGATTTTTTTTCTTTGATATCCAGAGAGATTTTGTGCCTTCAGGGACAGCACAATATTGGAGTCCATGTCTGAAGTTTTGGAGTACATGTTTTTGAGTATCACATTTTTCTAATGGTTATACTTTTGTCATTTCTTATTCCAAGCTAAAAATCTGCATTTATCTTGGGCTAAAAGTGAACAAATCTATCAGCCAGCAAATGCATAAGCCAATATCATCATTTTTTTCCTAGAAACAGAAAGTTTAACCTGGAAATGCCAGGTGAAGTAATCTTCACTTTACAATAAAACTGTATGTATCCAAATACATAGTTTTCTTTGCTTGAGCACCTTTACCCTCATAATATCATTTATGTTTTCTTTTCCATTCTAACCCTATGGTTGGAGAACACTGTGAAACTATATGAAGGGGAGAATAAGAACATATTGTGAGGGCAAAGTATTAAAGCTATGAACTAAAGACCATCAGTCTTGCAACTTCTTATACACATCTTAAGAAATAAAAGTAATGCTTTGCTACCATAACAAAAATTGTTTTTAGTGTATGTTGGCAGTTGTCTACCTATAGGTACATAAGCTGTCTTGTGATGTATATTTCACTGCTTTTTTTCCTGCTTCTTGCATTCCTCCTTTAACACAATTAAAAAAAAATGGTGCCAGAGACTGCAAGGTTTTAATGAGGTTTACGTTAACAAAAGATAACAGTTTCTACACAGAGGCTGATGAATTTCAAACTCTGCTAAGAATCTGTCTGACAGTCAAATTCATGCAGAGGAGAGGCTTGCTTCTGTGTCAGCTGTCCTTCACGTGTAGCTTTCCTCAATTGCGTTCAAGGGTTCACATTCCCACCATGCCTCTCCTGTATATGTTTTCCTTATCTTTCAAGAAGTCTCTTGTCAGCTAGCCATTTTTGCTCTAAAATGAGCTTTTATCACAGGCAGTGGACCATTCATACTTGATTTTTTGCAGGATGCATTGGACTGTTTCCCATTTATGATGTAGATGTTGGAACACAGCATCACTCACATTCCTGCTTCACTGTCTGTACAAGAGCTCACAATGTGCTGGCTGGTATTGAAAATCATGACACTAGTGTCTGTTCCAAAACAATGTGACTTAGTAGTGTGATTGAGGATGTAGTGTTTGCATTCAGCATCCATGTTTACAGTGAAGTGTCTTGTTATAGCTAAACTCTCATTGACAGAAGCATCAAATGCAAGGAAGAAACACATTTTTTTCAGTGATAGAAATGAGAGTTGGTGATTTTAAGAGATCTTATGTAAACGTAACTGGGGGGAGGGAAGGCAAACCAGCATTTCTAGCCAATCCATGCCTGCACACATGTATCTTTTCTGGCTGGAGCTTTCCCCTTTGGTGCCATTAGCATTTTCATTTCAAAAAACGACAGTCTGCAGTGGAAGCAGTAAAAATGTTCAACCTGTGGTTTAAATTATTGATTTTTTTGAATATTGAAGCTGTATTTCAAATGGGTTTTGTTAGAGTTACTTCTGGGTAGAGGGTTCCAGAGGTAATTTGATATCTAAAAGCCTGTGTATTTCAAAGCCATTTCAGTCTTTTGAGTTCCTTCAGCTGATCAGCTGATTGGGTAAAACATCTTATTGTCTTCTGAATTGCAGGCAATAGATAAACTGCAGCTCAAGGTTAGCACGTAGACTAGCGTACAATGCTCTTGGTGATTTATTATGTGTACTCAGTGTCCAATCAACTGACAAAAATAGCTCATTTATTTTTAATGCGGTAACTTATCTTCACTTAAAAAAGAAAACATCTTTTGAAATGCTAGTATTCACAATTTAGATGGGGGAACCTCTGTTATCTGTATAGCTAGGTAATGATGCATAATTAAAATTGGGTGAGTTCATGGTATAGAATGCAGTATGTGTAAATAAAAAGTATATGCACATTTTCACAAAACAAGTGCAATATGTTACTACAGAACAGAATGGCTGCAGTGGGAAAGAAGTCTGTTTTGAAGAACTGCAGTACAAGCAGCACTCATTTATATGTGAATGTTTTGATAAAGGGCTGGGTTGATGATGGTTGTACATGTACAATGTGTAGGAAGTTAGCCATTCTCAGCATCCTTTTATTCACAGAAAAAAATGTAAAAATTGAATTAATTAATAAGGCTCAGATTTTGCAATCGAGCCATATTGCAGTGCATACAGGAGTTCATGGGAATTGTGAAAATGAAATTAATTGGAGGAATGGACCTGGTTAAGAAGTGTCGTTATGACTGGCGATGCTAAACATTATAAAATAATGGGACGATTCAGATTTAAAACAGACAGTATTTTTTTCCTTAAGGAAGCAGTGGGTTAAAGAGTACCAAAATAAAGAATGTTTCATTGAAGTATGAATTATGCAAATTCAAAATTATGCAACTTATTTTGCAAATATGTATATATATAGTGCAATATGTTTATATAAAATTCAAATATATGAAGATAAGTCATGAAAAGATGTGTGGCATAAAAAGCTTATATAATGCCCAATTGGCTTACCACCTACAATAGCTCTAGTTTCTGTGACTGTAGTTTAAGAATTTTCCAAAAAGTTTGTTGATATTCTTGTGGTAGTGCATCGTAGTTTACAAAATACTGTTTAAATACCACAAGGATTAAAGCTTATGCTGTATCACTGCATGCATGAAATAGTCTTATCCCTGCAGCTCTTAGACAGGCAGCCAAGAAGCTCTGTACTGGCTGTACAAGCCAATGTGTCAGCTAGGGGAAGGTTGTCTAAGACAAGCAAAAATGCAAAGTTTCCTACTGCCTCCAAAAGCAGAAGCTTGCAGTCTGTACCTGCCTATGTACTTTGTTGTTTTTTACATTAAGTGAGCATTGGCTGTACTGTAGATTTTAATCTCCATAACTGGGAATACAAATTTGGTCCAAGAAGCAAATATCCATGTTTTTTGCATACAGGGAGAAATGTTAGATCTCCATAATATGGACCTCCCGTTGGTCCGTATGGAAACTTGGCTTCATTGGTCAGGAGGAGTGAGACTGCTTGTGTGACCTGTGTAGCAGGTATATCCTATTCTTTGATGAGGTTTCGCAGTGAGCTGTGCTTTAACCCCATAGTTCTGTGGTAGGAAAAAAGAATGGGAAGACATTCCATATGTCCTATTTGTCACTATAATAATCTGTAATCAAGGATTTTTCTGAGGGAAAAAAGCATATTTCTCATCATAAAACTTTGTGAGTCAGTTTTTTACATTTAGCATCAGAAGGTTTTTAGATCATTGTCCCAGTTTTAAATCAATGTTCTAATGGAAGAAATGGAGAGTCTGCATGTCAGGCTGTTCTCTGTAACTCAGGACAGGTTTATTCCTCGTATTTCAGATTTGAGCATGCACAAGCCCTTTGTAGCCTATCTCAGCTGGCTCTGCCGTCAGCAGCACCAGAGGTGGGGAGCCACAGCTGTCGTACAGTTTCTGACACCTCTGTGGCAGCACTAGTGGCAACATTTACCCCAAATCCCCCACATGAAACCCTAATTGTAGTCTCTAACAACCACATTCCTATTGATTTCAAGGGGAATGGACTTCACGTCTACCCTATCTATTTATGCCTGCTAGATCCTCAGATGAGCATATTTACTTAACTGACAGACCAGAGCAATGACTCTTCAGAGTGCTGGGGTTTGGGGCGCATTTAATGAGGAAGAACATGGCCAGCTCAGAATAATTTTTTTTTCTCAGTGGTAAACTGGAGAATCCTCTTGCTAGGAATTGCCATGCAGCATGGCTACTTTCAGTTCTTACAAGAATATTTTAATGAACTTTGCTTTTTTTTGCTTTATTAAATTTGTGCTTTATGTCCCACAAGGCTGAGTTTTAAAAGCCAATAGAATACATCATTTTTTCCTGGTCATTTAAAAAAGGTAAGAGGCAATGATTAACCTACTGCTGTGAAAACTTCAGGTGAAGGTGGAGGAAAACCAGACTTGAGACCTCTGTGTCCACCACAAGCAGATGGGAATGAGGGATCATTTTTTGGCATAAAAATTCTATGTGCATTTAAGCACTTGTCTACATGGGTTCCTCTCTGTAAGAGAAGTAAAAACATTTGCAAACAATGTTTATTTATTAAGAGCTCTGTCTGGAAACCTAGACTCAGCCCAACAGACTGGAAATCCCTGTTTTGAGGCCCTTGAGAGTAAAAGGCCATCACTCTAGATTATGGAGCCTGTGTAGCCTGTGTGGTGCCTCTGATGATGACTGCTGGGTGGAGGTGCAGTGCTCTCAGGTGGATGGCAGATAGGGCTGTGCTGGCTCTGCCCTTCCTGAAGGCAGCCCACCCAGGGCTGTATACGTGATGCCACAAGTTCACTCTCAGTTTTCTGACCAGAGCTGTACTGCATCCTCATAAATCGTAACATGCTAACGAAGTTTGTTCCATGATTCAGGGAGTCAGGAAAAACCTGTTAGTCGTTCCAAAAAATCTAACTAAGTCAGGGTGATAGTTTAATTCAGAGTGTAAGAGTTGAGATTCCTTGCAAGTTGATTCACAGAAAAGTAATTTCAAAAAACTTTTGTCAATTATTTCATTTTCTTTGTTTGGTTTAAAACTATTCTGATACTATTTCAACTACTTTCCTGTCTATGAAAATAAATTTTAACAGTTTACATGCAACAATCTTATGCGTCCCCCCATTGTTGTAGCCAATACAAAGACAAGAATACTAGTTTTATTTCATGAATTTCAAATGATGAGGCTTCTAGCAAAAATCAAAATCTATTGTAAAGATCCTGTCTGAAATCTAGTTTGGAATTAAAATTCATTTGAATCTTTTACAAGATGTTAAAGTGCTGGATTAAGATTCATAGTGGTTAATACTTTCATGATTTGTTTTTCCCCACAATTATGTTAAGTATCCAGATCTATGTATAATCAGGCTATGAGAATGGTAAATGGGCTCAGTCTTGCAATTCCTTCTCAGGCAAAAGACCCTTTGGCTTCAACAGAACTTTTGCATAGGAAAAGATGAAAGATTTGCATCATGAAAAGATGAAATAAAGTCAACATTTAAGGAGCTTGTGCTACCGAAGTAGAAGAATTATGGATAGATTATCACTGGAATGTAAAACAAAATATTCTGCTAGATACTGAAACCCTTCCATCTTCCCTGTGCACCTTTATCTATAACTTGAAATTGTTCGGTGCCACCTGAAGAATTGATACTTTGAAAATTATAATAGTAGCTACTTAAATACCTTTTCAAACAGAATTGGTATAATTTCCTTGAATTTCTAACCCCTAAATATACACAGATGCTAATCAATGCTTATAGTATTTAAGCGTTCTTAATCCTAATGGAAAAAGAAAATGCTGCAGGTATGTTCAAGACTTACCTCGATATTTGCAATTCATCCTCAGCAGATAATTTAAATACATGCTTCAAGGGAGTAATGTGATTCTCCTCTTAATTACTTAATCCAGCAATAAAAATATTTTGGGCTATACATAAATTTAAATATAACTCTAATGTTCTGTAACTCCCCAATGTTGATTCTTTGTGCAAGAATTTTAACAATTCTCTAAATAGTATTGTACGTAAAAGATTTTTCTTCTCCATTATTGAAGAAATCATATTTTTCTACCCTGAAAGGGAATTATTTATTCTCCCCTCCTCCTAGGAGAATATAATAGTCTTGATTTACTTATAGCAATCTGGAAGAAAATATTTTAGTGATGGTTCACAATTTACTAATGGAGCTTTACAAAACAGCCTCTAGGAACAGCTATGAATACATTGATTATATGGCTTCCCTATGAGAAAACAGTAATTAAAATTATGCCACAGATTGGATCCGGACATGTTAACATTTAATTAGGCAATAAGTGAGCTCGGTACAGGTGTCCGGAGTTGTTGACAGGAGCTTTGTTAATCCATGTGGTATATTCTCTTAAATAGATAGTCACTTCCTTGCTTTTTCCAGGAATCAAGTTGCATGCTTAACTGGCAGACATGAGAATTCCTGTGGTAGAGTTTTTGTTTGTTTAATTTCTGTGTTTATACATCAAGTGCAAAATCTCAGATGTTGTGTGCTTTAAAGAACGCATTTTCTCTTTGTTTGTTGTTTCCGTCAAGGATTTTGTTAGAATCACAGAACTACCTGAGATTCTCTCCCATTTTTATTTTTTTATTTTTAGCTAGAAGATCTCATTGTGTGGCATTAGGTGGTGTCTTGTTTTATAGCTCATCCCTTTAGGAACTTGCAGCTAGTGATGTTGCTTTCTTACAGTGTTTTCTTTAGCAATTACAAAACAATATTAGGGAAAACAACATTAAACATTAAGTTTAAACAACATTAAGTTGTTTTCCCTAATACTAACAGTATGATGTATGAAAAAGTATGTTAATCTGCTCTCCTCCTAAAGTACAAGAGAATTAATTTGTATTCTTGTAAGCATAATTCCTCTGGTGACTCTTCCAACCCTGCTGCTGCAAACATATCATGGTATTCTTTCTTCTTTTTTCCCGTGTCTTACCTATCTTTTCGTTGAGTCTTACCTATGTTGGTTCCTGCCTGATTTCTTAGACTCATGCCTTTCAAACTCCCTTTTTCTTCCCATTTCATGGGAGCATTGAATAGTATTTGTCTAGAATGAGTCCTAAAGGTAAGCATCGTAAACTGGACTAGTGTATTTTAATTAATATGCATTGATTTTCAAACATTGTGAATGTACACAGCTCCTTGGAAACTACAGAAATTTCACTTTAGGATACAAATCAAAAACTGCAGTAAATGCAGATATTTGTGTTCCTATTTCATTCCATTATGTTCCCCCCAAATCATTAGCATTGCAATGCTTTGCTTGCTGCAGAATAATAGAATCCACTCTTGTCCTGTTGATCACTTTTGAGCATCTGCTCTGCGTTATTTTCCAGAAATATCTTATCAATATTTTAGAGACCATAAATGAGTTACAGGTTCAGAGTTTCAGTTTTTCAATAAAGCTCATCAGGTACTTCATTCAAGCTACACAAAGAATACTCTGTTGGCAGGAAAGATGTAACTTGCAGGAGAGTAAAACTGAGTTTTTACATAGTTTCAAGACATCCTGTCCTAGTACCTCTGGGATTATCTGTGCTGCTATGTTATAACATTTTGTTTTATTGTAGATAGTCTCAAGTATCTCAGTTAATTTGAAATGGATTTTCAAAGGCTTATATTTTCCACCAGTTTTGTCACCTGGACGACATCAATATTAATGAGAATGGGTAGCACACAATTAGTTAAGTTTAATAAAATTTGACATTTGGTTATTTTGAATGGTGACAGCTGAAAAAGAAGGTAATTTTTTGGATTTTTGTTAAATTTTAGGGGCCATTACTAAGTAATGAATATGGTAATGTAAGAATGTCATCTTGGAAGTCTAAAAGGCTCAAAGGGGGTTTCTGAGGAGACGTAATGGTAAGGTAATTGTAGCCTCTTAAAACGATGGGTTAAACGATGGGTGATAGAGACTATGAACAGCAGAAGAGACCAAGGGCAGTGAGTGTTGATAACACTAAATCCGCAAAGCTTATTTTTTGTGTTCATTTGTCTCCAATCTGCTGGGACAAAGGGAGCAGACAGGGACAGAGTAGCTGTGTAGCTATGTCACATCAACATGGGAGCATGTGCCTAATCAGCAAATGCTAGCATGGGTGCTAAAATAGTAGCGCTGCCTTGAGCTAGCTTTGTCTGCTCTCCTGAGCCACGCTCGTTTGGCTTGGTTATTTAGCTCTGAATACAGCTAGCAATCGCTTCTATAGCTCTCAAGCTCTTTTCTCATTTATCCTAAATGAGATCTAGGCTGAAATGGAGGACTGGCTGTAAAACTTTGATTAGGTAAATTTTCTAATTCAGAAATATTTGGTGATTCAACCTCCAGATTTCCCAGGCTGATTTTGGATGGGATTTGTGAGCTGCTTATGAATCGTCTCACTTCATCGAGTCTGAAGCAACGATTTCTCAAAGATCTGGTTTCTTAATAGATCCCAGTACAGTCCTTATTGTACAATGAATAGCTGTAGGCATATTCCTGGAGCTGCGGTTACTTCAGGATCCAA
Source organism: Anseranas semipalmata (assembly GCA_013399115.1). Taxonomy (NCBI): domain Eukaryota; kingdom Metazoa; phylum Chordata; class Aves; order Anseriformes; family Anseranatidae; genus Anseranas; species Anseranas semipalmata. The sequence continues at coordinate 261,650 of VXAA01002463.1, forward strand.
AGGTGGTGGTGCTTTTTGGTATTTTGAGTTTTGTGCTTCAATTGCAATAGCAGGGTTGACCATCCGCTGCTGACTTCATCAGTGACTGTTTTTCATGGGGTTATCTCCTGGGAGGTGCAGAGTGCAGTCCAGAAAAAAAAATGCTGCACTTTGAACACTCTGGTTGTTTAATTAAAGGAAAACTAAAAACCTTCAGACAAACCAACATCTTGATTTTTAGGGAAATTGCACCATTAGTCAAAAAGATATGGATAGAAAATTTCTTGCTACTAGATGTTCTTACTTTGTGTTTTGTGTCATACTTTTATTCTTATTTCTAATTTTCTTTGTCAGCTGAAGAATATTTCTTCCTCTTTTTTTTTTTTTTTTCCTTCTGCTACAGCTTATATGCTATGTGTTTCCAAACACTGGGAAAGCTTGCACTTGGAGTAGAGAAATGATATTTGTTTCTAAACAAACAAACAAACAAACAACAACAAAAAAAAAACTGAGAAATCTGCTGACCAGCTTCAGATTTCTTTCTCACCAAAGTCTGGGAGTTTAACCATGATTTTTTGTTCTTGTGCCCTGATTTAAAAATGAATTTGTTTTGAGACAATTACTGTATGTTTTTTAGGTAATTTACCATACCAAAACAGAGGTATAAAAAGAAAAAAAACCAAGGTACAGGTACAACTTTCACTCAAGAGCTGTAGGTCTACTTCTCTCTTCCTCTATGGTTGTAGTTTTTGACCACAATGCAATTTAGCAGCAGAAATTTAATCATGTCCAACTGCTTACACCTTTATCAGAAAACTGATAAAATGTATGCTCACATTGAACATTAGCAAGAAGTTTTTCAAATGTCCTTCAAGTTTTTTTTTCTTTCTCTTCTCTCCCTCCCTCGCTTCTCTGTTTCTCCCAAAGAAACTGCTATAAAGCTGATGAGAATTTGGATTTGCTTTGAAAGCATCTTTTGTTCAAAGACTAATTTTAACCTTGTGATAAAGATTGCTTTTTGTATTCTGTTGAATGTGATATCTAGTAATTGTTTGTCAAGGCAAAGTGCTCTAGGACATAATACGTTTTAAAAATGATCTTTTGTAATTATAGTACAAATGTCTTTACATTCTAATGTCTAAAAGCCATAAGCAAATATGTCAAAAATATGAAAAATATTAAATTTAATTTTAAGTGTTAGTGTTGGTTAGTTACCAATAAGTTATTGGTAGTGATGGCCTACTGTCTGAAAACTGTGTTAGTAAGAAAGGGGGTGTGCTGAGCAAGCAACAGTGATAAAAGCTTAGGTAGAAATTAAGTTAGATGTGTGAATTTTGAAGTTTCTCATGCATTCTTATGGTTATGTCTTAAAGCACTAATGAGACAGTATAGAAAAATGTTAAATACGTGGTAACTAAACCTCTAACCAGTTGTCATTTGTCTTTCACACAATGTGAGTGCTTCAGCAGTTTTTCTCCAAAATCCTGACACATTGCTTTTTCTCTTACGGGGGCACACTCTTCTGTGCTAACTTATTGATTTGGAAAGCTAGCATGCTTGCTGGAGCTGTAATGTTAAATTGGTTTAATAAACACAAATGGGATAGTTTATTGTTGTAAAAACTTTTATGTGGTAATGGTCTTTTTTTTTTTAAATAGTTTGCATAACTCAGCTTATTCAGTCTAGAAATAGAGTAGAATATTAAGGAAGATTTAGAAGCATTCTTTGTACTCCTGACTTTCGGGACTTGGGTGCTTTCATCTTTAGGGAAAAACAGACAATGGCCAGTCAGATTAACTCTATTTTGCAAACACATGACAAACAGCCATCAAAAGACAGATAGGAATACTTTTTAAAGTATCCTTTTCCCTGTGTAGCATATTAGATCTTGTAAGTAAAAGATGAAGAAGTGTAACATAAATCATGGTTCTTTTTCAAGATCTGTTCTGTACTAGTGGAGAGATCAGCACTCTCATACTTTAAATTGCCAATGTGAATGATTGTGGAAGGCTGAGGAAATAATAGATTTTTAATACAGTTCTTATTTTGGTGAAAGAACTTGAAAAATAATTATTTTATTTCATTTTATCATTATATCCTGTCTGTCATGAAGAGAAGCAAAGCAATGAAGAGGAAAGAGAGGGCTAGATCTAGTCTTTACTCACAAAAGCAATAAAAAAAGTCAAAGGAGGTGTCCATATGGTACTAAATTTCTCATATCTGGTGGTGGAGAGATTAGAGCAGTTTCTGCATGGTGGGATGTTCTGAGATAAGTTTTTCTGTCAAGGTAGGTTCAGGGTTTTTAAAAAAATAAAAAAGAAAAATGCTCCAATATTCACTGAGGGAAAGAGGGGGAGAGAGCGAGGAAGTGACTTTGCTGAGGTTTTGTACGTGTACAGAAAGTGTAAATTCTGGCTAATTCCCTGTCCAAAGTAAATTAAAATGCTTAATACGAGTGTTAGAAAATCAACAAGTGGCATTGTGTGCAACATAACCTGGAAAACAACGCAGCATGGTGGTTTGCATGCTGCAAGGTGCCAGCTGCCACATCTAACCTCCTCGGGCAGAAATCATAAGCAAATTTACCTGCCCTGCTCCATGAACCGGTAGGTCTAGCAATAAGTTGTAAAAATCCTACACTACCAGATAAGGTCTTTGTGGAAGTTAGTGAGCTCCATTAATCTGCATGGTTGTACCTGATGGAGTAGATGGAATTTGTTTGTGGAGGTGCTTGCAGTGGATTTAGCTTTCTGCTAAAAGGAGCCAGACAAGCTCTGCTTGAGAAATTCTGAGCTGTGAAGAAATTCAGGAGAGCAAGTCCCTGTTCTGGGCCTCAGAAAAGGAAACCTATGGAAATGTCATGTCTCACAGCTCTGATGGAGGAGAGCAAGTGAAGAACAACTCATAAAGGATGTATAGGAACAGTGCTGTGTGAAGTGGTATTGTTGCTTCAGGTTTCACTTGCCTTTTGTAGATGGTTAAAACTCCAGAAGGGGTGATACTAGACACAGTCTGGCTAGACAGCTGAGTCACAGAAGAGGCAAATCATCACAAGACCTTGAGTGAGAGTTGGCAGGGAATTACGAGGACATAAGTCTGTGATGCCATTTGTATCTGTGAGGGTGTGCAAACAGTAGTGAGCCAGATTTCCAGAATGCTTTAACTACTGCGATATTAGGCAAAAAAGGGCGCTGTCTCCTTCTCCTCCATATTTTTGCATAGGTGAATTTGTACATCGAGTTCTACTGTAATTAGTGAAAACTGTAGGGAAAACTGAAACTTGATGTTGAGAGGTTTGATTAAAGCATTTAGAAAACGAGCTTTAAAAACATTTCATATATACTGGGTTTTGAAATCCTTACAGCCTTTTCAATAGATCTTTGATAATTGGGGGAGAAGGGGTACACTGGAATTTGCTTAGATACCTGCATTTTTCAGCTACTGTGTTTTGTTGTCTGAATAATGAAGGTGGTGTACTGAATATAGTAAAGCAGAAATTTACATCTGGGCTTTTTTTCACATTGCAGTTTAATGTCTACTAATGTTAAGTATGCTGTATTGAGATACTTGACAAAAATGGCCTTAACAAGGTGTTTATTCAGATCTCTTCTTCACAGTGAGGCCACTGTGGCTGCATCAGCATTGATGTTGACATTCAGTGAGTAGTAACCCCAGGACTGTACAGATAACTCTACTTGGCGAGTATAATGCCCACTCTCCCTGGAAGAAAGAAAGGTCAAATAAATTAACTGTGTAAAAAGTAGTAATCTCCTCATTGTATTAAATCTTTTTCTCATATTAATGAAGAGAAACTGACAAAGGTCACTAAATCCTATCTGCTTTAATAAGTTAAAGTTGAAAAAAGCTTAATTTGAACTATTCAGCGACTTTCATTGACTTTGGGGGCCAACGCTGTGTCTCAGAAGCTTCCCAGAGTGAAGAAAACACACATTAACACTTGGTATGGTGTGATTAAATGTATTTATAAAATCCCCAAATCTTATTCAAAACCTTGATTGAGCTGCAGATATTTGTATTGCAGAACGTGTACTTCAGGAGTGAATGCTTGTACAACAGGTTAATATATTGAAGGTATCATTAGCTAGTTTTCATTCCATGTTCCAAATATATATGCCTATGTGTTCTCTTAAGCAACTTCATTATTTCAACTGTTTATTAAAATACCATTAGCTGTGATATTTTGGGAAAAATAGATGAGGAAGAATGCTTCAAGATCTGCAAATTAATAGAAACATACTAGAACTTTGATATGAAAAACAATATAGAATTATACTTTTGGTTCTTCTTATTATATTTGCCTAATATAACTACATTAATTGAATTGGCATGAGGCCATGGTATGCCTTTTGGGAGATTGTTTTTATATTATATTCCGCTGCAACTCACCTCTTCACACATTTTTCTCCAAACTTTCTATTTTTAGTTTCTAGGAGAGATGATTGTGAAATAAAAATGTGAACCCTGCTAATGAAGATCTGTCTTCTTGATTCCCCTAAAACAATAACTTGGAGAGAGGGGTGAATGGCTTGATTCATTTCTATGGGTCATTAACTTCCATGCCTACAGATGCCAATGTTAATATTCACGATGTGAATTATTTCTCAGCTGATCACTTTAGCAGAAACACACAATGAATGTGCTTATCGCATGATCTAACACTGTGCCTGACGTCCCTTTGGGTCCCTTAAAACTCAGAATGTCCCTGCAGCCCAAACATAAAGGTGTGTCTCTCTCTCAGATTAAACAGCGTGGTTGTGCCTTGACAATACAAAAATCTGTGGCAATCATTAACTGAAAATGTGGACAGTGTGAAATAAAACAAGTTTTAGAGTGAATATTAAGGCATGGGCTGTTATCATGATTTGCACCTTCATTTAAATTTAACTTATAGAAAATGGCTGGGTGTTTACAATTTATCTTTAAGATGTTTCAAAACTCTCAGCCCATTAGACTTAAGTAGTTTGGAATTCAAGGATCTGACTATAGAGTTCAAGGATTATTAGAGCAAATTAACACAGTCTCAAGTCGTCAGAATACCAGAATTGTTCATAAGCAGAAAAGGGGACTCCAAAAGCAGCAGGATAATTGGCAGTTTTGTCTGTGTAACACAACTTTCTGAGGTGACGTCCTGAGCTAGAGATATTTCAGGGATTGATATGGTTTTTGGCGTGCTATCCTGTGGAAAAGAATCAGCTTTTGAGGCAAAAGAAGTAATTAAGTAACTGGAATATTCATGACTCACAGTTGTCCCGCCATTCCATTTGTTGTCACTGTTTCTCTTGACTTGCATTAGTTGCAACCTAGTTGCAAAACTAGGTTGTTTGCTGGAATCTAGTGCTGAATACAGTTTCCCTGACCCTGAAATCTACATTAATTTGCAAGATTTCCCAAGGAAATAAATATATTTTCACTGTTCTGTTTACCTTTGCCAATGACTTTTTTAGTTTTTAGGGTTTTGTTTTTCTTTTAGTCTGTAGCTTTGTCTTTTCGTGTGGTCAGATATAAGATTTGTTCTCCCTCGGTTGCTCTTTTTTAAGAGTCTTCTGTCTTTGGTCTTCATGGTATGTGAAAGCTTTGTGCTATTTTTCCCATGGATGGTTTATTGCTTCTGTCTCATGGGCAGGTAAGAGATACTTGCTTTGTTTTGCAGTTTGGGGACATACTCCTATTCCTATATGCGGACATATACCGTTACCTGCATCCAGGGACTAGGCCAATTCATCAGTCAGGTCATCTCACTGTTGCAGTCAACTTTTTTTAAAGTCAAGAAAGTTTTTAGGTTCATACACTGAAGTGCTACCTCTCAAGCTTCTTGCATCAGTTCCATGGTAGCTTTTACGCACATATCAACAGTAAAAGGGTTGTGTGCATAGGTAGGGAAAAATTCTGCTTTTTCCTGAAGTTTCAGAAAAGAAAAGGAATGAAGAGTACCAGCATTTGGCCACACCATTCCTACAAACAGGGAAAATCAGTATTCAAATAGAGCACCAGAAGATGCTCTGTCACAACCCCGGTGTGCTGGAGCACTAAGGCTATTTCAGCTGCTCTGGCCTTACCTCCTGTTTTGGAGACAAACTGTAACTATTGGCCAACCACCAGGATTTCCCCTCTTAGCAAAATAACCTGTGATATTATTTAAAATTCACTTCAAAGGTTGAAGGAATGAAGCTGGCTAAGCCCAGCCAATAGGTCCCTTGCCTATCTCCCTGCTTAGCTTTCATAGCTGTGGCAGGAGACTGAAGAGGAAGATGACGGTAAGGCAAGTTTTGTATGGGTATTTCACACTTATCTCGGAGACAATTTTCTTTTCTGTCACTTTTATGATTTTATTCTGTATGTACACAGATTCCTTGAATCATCACATAAGTTATAAATTCCATTTTGTTTCCATGAACTGTGAGTCTCCTTGTGTCTGGGGCTGTCATGTGCTAACAAGAGACAGGAGAGGTGCCAGCGTGTCAGTCATTACAAACTCTCTCCATAGAGCTCACTCTGAGCTAGGAGAGGCAAATGAGTAATGGGATCTTAAATAAGGACAGCCTATTCCTCTCGGGAGGAACCAAGACAAAGGAGCCAGGTGGTAATGTTTGGATTTCAAAGCCAGGAAGGATTTTTGGAAGCAGAAGCAGCTTGGTCAGGAAAGATAACAAAGTGGTGCACGGACGCAGCGGAGGGGTCCTGTGAGACAGAGGCAGCAGGGAGGCAGTGGAAGCTGCTGATTGAAAGAGCAGCTGTGTGCTGGCAGGGGACGGCAGGGAAAGGTCCCTGAGCACCAAAGAGGATCTCACAAAATCTCAGAGAAAATTCAAGAAGAGTAAGGAACTGTAGGCAAATAGATGTATGCGTGTTTACTGTTTCATGTGGCTCTGTGCATCTCTTGTGGTCATTGAAGTGAAGAGTAGCTGCTTTTGAGACAGTTTGCAAAGTCTGTGCATTACCTGATTCAACTTCGTGGGATCCTGCAGAGATAAATCGTCCCGCAGAAAATGGTGATGACTGAGCTCTGGGAAAAAGTGAGTTGAAGCCGTGGGGATTCGGCAACAGTCGCAGGGTCTAGGCAGGGGTCTCTGTTCTTAGAAGAGAGAAGAGATTGCCTGGAGACTCAAGACAGATGCAGAAACTTCAGAGTATTTTTGTAGGAGGCAGGCTGAGGCTTTGTGAGTGTCTCACAAGAGGTTTTTTCAAGGCTGTAATATGTCAATCTTTGAATTCTTATCTTTAGTAAAATGAGAGAAAGACTGGAAGAAGAACAAAACATGCACATAGTAAGATAACAAACAGTACCATAGGTGGCTCCAAGCATCGTCTGGCACGTGCACATCCATAAGCCAGCCGCAAAGTGGGAATCATACCACGTGCACCGAACCAACAGAAGGGCTGGTAGCTCAGGCTTAGTGCCATGCTTCCTGAGCCACACAGCTGCCGACTCCTTCGGAGCGTGGGAAAAGGAAGCTCGTGGTGGCTTAGAGCATGGTCAAAGTAACTCGTACATGTTGGGAAGTGACCATATGCATGATGTGCTCACAGGTGTAAGGTCAGTGGGTTGCCAGCACTTAAGTCATTGACTTTGCATGTCGTCTCATGCAGGATGATGTGATAGCACTGGCCTATGTGTCTGAATAGCTTTCTGGGATGGAATCAAAGCACAAGCTCTACTGGGGCAGTTTAAAAGGAGTGGATAATGGCCAAGAAGATAATGCAGAGCAAACTGATGTAAATGGTTCTTCTGCATAAACTGCAATTTCTGTAATCTGTTTTGGGAGCAAGGGGAGTGTACTTTGCTGTTTGCTTTGGGTTTGCATCAATTCAGAAAATGTTCCAGATTATTTTTTCTGAAAATATAACTTAACTGTTGAGAGGGAGGTGGAGCTTTTCTGATGAAGGCAAAATACTGTAATAGGAAAATTAGGGATTACTGTGATGTCCACATTCCAGATTTATTATTAGGCCTGAAAATAGATGAACTGTTGAGATTACTTTGTATCTTTTCTACATATGTGAATGGACATAAACTTATCTATCACTATAAAATATTAATGCATATTTACTGTATAATAAGTAATTCAACTTTATAAACAAATGAAGATTATCCCAAATTTACATACAGTGTGAAGAAAAGTCCCTTTATCCTCTGTAACTGTAACATTTGGCAGATTCAGGAATAAATAATCTTTTGTGGCAAGGGTATGCCTTATCAAACATATGCAGATCAGTGCTAATTAATGCTAATTAAGGTTTCCTGTCTATCTAGTTGGAAAAACGTCCAAATGTTATGAAATCCAGTTAGTATGCCTATTACCCTAATTGTTTTATATGGGATGGTTCTTAATTAAAATATGTAAATTGACCTTAATTGCTATATACTAATGGAGGTTCATGTTATCTCACTAAAAATGACAAGATGGTGAGGAGGGGTACTTAAACAAATAATTCTGATACATTTGTAAATAAATGACCTTTACTCAAAATTATTTTTAATTGGAAATTGGCAAAAGGAACATTTTTACCATCTATGTTTCTCTTTAGTTTCAAATAATGTCGGAATTTATAGTTCTTTGTAAATATAGATATGGTGACATTGTAGCTTAATTAAGACTACTAAACAAGTCAACATTTTGTGTGTTTACTGTCTATTTCCAAATTGTTTGCTAACCTCATGCTGACCTTCAGAAATGTTGTGGTTTGCAGTACTGATCTTAATTTGAACTATTTTTGTTCTTATTTCTTGATTTTGATCTCTTTTAATCATATCATTTCATATGTGAAGTCTGACACACTGCTAAACATTTGCTAGAGACTGGACCTGTGATTCTGACTTCTCATCAAAGAGGCTGGAGGCAGCGCTCCTTTGCGCTTCACTTATTAATGCTGGACACAAACTTTTATCTTCTCTGGAGAGGATGGTTCCCATGCATGCTGTTATCTGACTGAGGCCTACACTGACTTTTACACAAAGTCTTCTTTGCCATCTACCCAACACAAAAGCATTATTTAAATGATATTGTGCTTGGCAGTTTATAGGGGTCACGTATTGTCATGTTGTTGATAGTTGAAATAATTTATTGTACCATTTCACACAGAGCAAACATTTTTCTGCTCCAATGTAGCAAATTGAATTTTTAAAACATCAGATCAAGGTAAATTTATATTATGTCATAGACCTCATTGATACACGTCCTCACTTTGCAAAATCAGCCTGACAGGTCTCACTGTTTTGCAGGATATTGTGACCAATGTTTCTCCAAGGATTGTGCGTGGAATTACTTCGGGTCCCCTGTATGGCCCAGGCCAAGGCTCTTTTCTAAACATTGAACTAATCAGCGAGAAAACAGCAGCATATTGGTGTAAAAGTATTGCTGAATTGAAGGCTGGCTTTCCAAACCAGGTAAGTACCACTCAATCATAGAGATGCAGTATACTTATTTAAAGTCTCCAGTTTATAGATCTGTAAAAGCTCACCTGTTTAATGTTTATTAAATGGAATGCCAATTTCCTTACTGACGTATGTTGTTAAAAAACAGATAAGCTCATCCAAATAATTTTTATGACAGCAAATGCTGTGAAATGACTGTGACACAAATAGAGAACGAGCATTTTTAGTTAGGCTGATGTTTACATTCAAATAGATAATATTAAAGAATGAGTTGATCCCAGTATGGATGCTTATCAGTGCTTCTGTGAAAAAGTTTGTATTTAAAATCATATTTAAAGATGAAACCTATAGTATTCATTTTCATTGTTAATTGAATTTGATTATAAAGGGAATCTTTGTTCTTTTCATTCTTAATCCAAATATGAAAGATACTTCTGATATTTTCATAAGTAATTGGCTGCTTTAGGAGAAAAGAAAAAATACTGACTTAAAGTTAACTTTGCTACAAGGAGAGAGTTTTGTTAGAGCCTTCTTGGCTATGGGGAATATCTGTCTAGAAGGTAATAATGAAAGTTGTGAGCAATGACGCCAGCTAGCTGGCATAAGTGGTTTTCAGCTCCTTTTCTAGTGAATAAGAACAACAAGGTGGAAAGTAAAATTCACTTCAATCATCATCTTGAACAGAAAGAGCTCGAAATCCCAGAGCCTAGGTATCTTCTGTCTTGAAGTTATTACCTCTATGGTTCAGCTATGAACAAAATAAGTGAGCATTCCTGAATACATTATGGCATGAAGACAGATATTTTTTTCTTGTTCCTGGAGTTTAAATGTACACATCTGCAACTGTAAAAGTGCTTAAACACATTTTATTGATAGTAAAATTTAAATACTGCATGTTTAATGTCCTATGTCATTATACATGGACCGCGTGTTTCTTTGCTGAGGCTCATGTCACTTTATTTACTGTGGCTGGGCTTCGTAATAGTGAAAGCGTCAACCTAAAGATAACCTTGTATTTCTCTGATGTTAACATCCTTTGCCCAAGACCTGGATATTGCAGCCAGGCAGACTGTTGCCGTTTCTGCTCTGGGAATGGTCTCCTGTTGCAATCTTCATCAAAAATCTCTCACAGTATTTTGTGCTTGAGACTAAACCTTTCTGTTCTGTGAGAGGAAAGCATTAGGAACAATTTCAAAAGGAAAATATGAATTTTCTGAGACCTAGCTCCTCATGTGGGATGAAGAAGTCCTCCTCTTCTGTAGTTCCCAGGGTGAACATCTTCTGATCATTCCTTCCTATGCAAGTTATTACTTTGGGAATGTGAATTCAGCTGCTCACGTTGGCTGTGGCTGCTGCTGTGGTGTCTTAGGGTTGGTAATGCTGTGTGGGCATGGGGGAAGCAGCACCCAGCACTGTACGTTGCCTTTGCTCACAGGGATTTTTAAAATGTGCCTGTGAACTTGACTAAGAACTGTCATCATTATAATGGTAAATTTGTTGCTAACTGAAAACAGATTTTTGTCCACTGAGTAGAAATCTCTTGGTGCTTATTTTGAAATACTCAGTATAATTAGAGCTTGCAGAAACTGCTTTTTTTTTTTTTTTTCTTCCCCAATACTGTTCACTCCTCTAGAAAGACTTTTTAAACTTGTTGTGGTTTGGGAGGTTTTATTGAAACCAAAAGCAGTTTCTGAGAACTGTCTGGGTGAGCTTAATTAACAAGCAAAGAATGACATTTTCTGCTTAGACAAAAGCAAAGTGGAGGTGAGGACACCGTGATTACAGCAAAGAAACTTACCTTGCTACAGTAAATATTAAAAACAAATCAAAAATGATACATAATGACTTTTGCTATGCAACACAAGCAATTTAAGGTCAAATTTCTTTTATAAATTAAGAAGATATGAGCAAAATAGCTACCTCACTAGAAGACAATGCAGCATCGTATCATGTGCTATTAGGAAGAAGCAAACCGTAATGTAAAAGGAGCTGCTAAATTCCCCTAATAAAGCCTAGGATGTAAAGTAAATTTTGCAGGGAGTTTTGCAAGAGAGAACCACCTGGCACAGCTCAGTTGATAATGTCACGTACCTGTGACTTCTTGCCCCTCTACATCAGAAACTAGCACCTCCCTTGCACAGAGGCACTGTCTGCCCCCTGCTGGTGGGGGGCCTGATGCTTGCTTGCAGCTTGCAGTTGCCTCTGGCTGGAGCCTTTCCCAGTCTTCCCTTCTTTAACCCTGAATCCGTTTCAAGTGGACCTTGGCAAAAGCTGCCACCAGCAGAAACTTGCATCAATGCCACTGGGGGGGTGAATTAAAGATTTTTAGGGGTCCAAGTAGAGGAGAAAGCAGAGGGAGAAAGGACCTGTATTTTGTGGGTTTGTTTGTGAAGCACCATCAAAATCTTTTGCTGTTTCAACTTGGCTTTTTTTAAGTGAATTTGATATCACTATTACTGTTTTTTCAGAAAACAAAAACAGTAACAAAAAAAAAAAAGAAAAACAATAAGTAATTAGGTGGTGTTCACAGTACAGGCCCAAGATATTTATTTATTTATTTATTTGTTTATTTTGGTGTGTATAAGTTAGGTGCTTCTCTGTTTATGATTTGCACTTGAAAATGGGATTGTTTTCCTTCTGGTACTTCATTCATCTCAGTAAGGTATTACTTTAGCGATTTGGTTGAGACCATTTAAAACATATGGTTTTATTCAGCATCATTTACTGTTAAATTTTCAAATGAGGCAGTGTGAAAAACAGTGTCCACTGCTGTCCTGTATGCCCAGAAAACATCCTTTCAGTCAGAGAGAGCTGTGAAAGTGAGAAGGAAACTGGTCTGTTTCTATTTGTCATCTCCTTTTTAATTTCCCAGATATTGTTGTTTTAGTTATTTATATTGGTCTGTCTTTGTTGTATCCAAACATCTTCCTTATATGGTGAACTAAGTTTTTTTTTATGCATCTATTAAGTATTTCTATTTTTCTCTCTTATGACCACGTATAGTATCTGATACCATAGGATTTATCATTCTGTGCAATTACTAATCAGAATAAAATGGATTTTTTTTTTTTTGTTCTGTAGTGCTAGAGGCTGAGAACTTGACAGTGAGAAAAGATGGAACAATTATTTTATTAATTTCAGAGTCCTAAATGTAATATGAAAATATCCCTTCTGAATTAGTATAAAGTTGACTCCTTATTGGCAAATTTTGCATCCCTACCCAGTAGAATTATTTGTTACATGCTGTATTAATCTAAAATTCAAGAAAAAAAAAATGAAAGAAAAATATTGATAATCAAAATTTTTGTATTGGAATCTAATTAGTACTTGTTCTAGAGGAATATCTACTGCAACCATAATCAGCCTGGTGGTCTGTTCTCTTTGCTCCCTGCTATAAAGGGATTATTTTGGTCAAGGCCAACAAAAGGTGTCACCATCTAATACAAATATTATCTCAACATCATAACAAGAACTAGGAAGACTTCCCTTTTCTAAGGCCTGCTTAGAATGGTTTGAAATGGCCATATGGGAATTTTTAAAGACTCAGACAGGCTTAGCCCACAACAGAACTGTGATTTCCCTGTGAATGATGGATGTATTGTGGTCTTTATCCCTTACTGGTGAAGAGTTCCTCTTTTGGTACTTTGTATTGGGTCTGCTTGGCATGGAGTTAACTTTCTTCATAACAGCCCATATGGTGCTGTGTTGTGGATTTGTGACCAAAACAGTGCTGGTAATGCACCAGTGTTTCAGCTCATGCTGAGCAGTGGTTGCACAGCATCAGGGCCTTCCCTGTTTCTCCCTCTTGCCCCCACAGCAAGTAGGCTGAGGGTGGGTGTGATGCTGGGGAGGCACACAGCAGGGACAGCTGACACAAACTGGCCAGAGAGACATTTTGCTCAGCAGTAGAGTTTGGGAGGGGGCAAGAAAAGGTAGGGTTTTTTTCCAAAGTAATCGTGTGGATGCTCAATGGGCATTGGTCTGCTTGAACATGAAATATTTGAGGTGCTTTAGATAGTGGGGCAAAAGAACTAACACTAATGCCACAGTATGTTCTACTTCTGTATTCTGTTTACTAAGGAGCTACCTGACTACATGGTGAATTGATGTACTTTCCAGCCAAGAGTTGGCTGAAAAATTGGTATTTTACCATATATTCAAGAAACTAGTTACTTAGGAAATATGAATTTGGCCAAGTAGAATCACCCCGTGATGTGATCAGGAATGAAAACTCTGAAGAAAAGAAAAATTCACTTTTACTTTAGCAGAAGTCTACAAACTATAATAATCAGTAAAAAGTGGCTGAGAAAGCTGAAAACACTAAAATCTTGCAAGGGAACTTTTTGCTGAAATTTTGTATTCACATATTTGACATTAGCAACAGTGTAGCTGTTATCTGTGCTGGAAACTGTGAATACTGGTAATGGCAATATATCTTTGTGTGCCAGTAAAACCAGGAGCTGTGTGCACAGTGGAGCTGGAAATCACGAGAATCATTTCTGGTGATTGCAAGGGAAGGAAATATACTGCCAGTAGCACTTTTTTCTTCAGAAAAACCCTACGAACTGCTACTGGTCCTTATCCAAACCTTTTGCTTATCATAGCTAAGCCTGTTCAGTTGAGTTGGTAAATCAGCTACTTACACAGATGCCTAATCTTCCACTCCCATAAGCAGGTCTGTGTATTTACACCACATAGTAGCTAGTCAAAGAATTTAAGGTTTCGTGTCACCTTGGAACATCTTCAGCATCTGCACTGGGGAGAATGTACTTGAGGAGATCCATGTCTGAAAGTGGTAAAACGCTTCTCTGCTGAATAGTGTGAACTGAGGGTTCTGTAAGGTGGTGATGGGCCAAGTAGTTGCCAGGTAGTCTTTTGCCACCTTCCCATAACTGTAACTGGTACTAAAAACTACGCAAATTCATAAAAAAAAAAACCAAAAACCTCAATATGCAAATTGTTTTGGGTCTGAGCACATGCAGGGGAGGTCACAGTACTACAGATAAAGGCCTTTGAATGACACTTAAGGAAGAAAAATAGATTGCATGGGAAACGTCATTCACTACAGAGCTGACAGCAGTCCAGCAAATGTCTGAGAGATTTGCAATGCAAAGAACTGGGATCCTGGAAGATGCCAAACTGAATATTTTGCAATATTGCTGTATTTGTATACTGAAGTCCTAAAAGTAACTTTTTGGCCTCCTTACTGAACACAAATGAGTCTGGGCTGCTGTATGATTCTCAGGAACTTATATAGGATACCAGATTGTCAGCCGTGACACTGATTCTGTAATTCAGATATCAGTGTTGTGACGTGTTGAATTGAGAAACCTCTCCTGCTAGAAACATTAAGTACTCTAGCACCCCAAAGCTAAGCTGAAAAATCTTGTCTTCCTATTGTTTGTTCTGCTGCATGCAGAATGTTGCTGACAGTCCTTCTGACAGTTAGTCAGCAGAGAGCAGCTTCTCAAGGCTGAACTGTTAAAGATATATTTTTGTTCAACAATTTTGTTCAGAATGTCCCAGGAACACCTGTCAGGAATAGCCATGCTAGAGAGTGAGCGAGAACAGCAGATCACTGAATTCCAGGCTGATAACCAACATCTTTGTAGCATTCTCAATAAATAAGTAAATACATACATCTCCTGGAGTAATTAGTAACATTTTATTATATTTGGCTTTTATCCATGGAGGTGTGAAATAGGGCAGCTAGTGCTTTTTTTTATTTTTTAGTTCTACTCTGCAAGAAGAGGAAATGAGGGGTTACAGAACAAGAAAAATATAGTTGAACAGGCATACCTGAATGCCTTGTTCCTGTAAATAACCTTTAGGGCAGAAAAATGCCATGTTCAAAAAGATTTCTGAAGTTATAAGTTGAGTGGAAATATATTTGGTACAGCAATAGTGGTTATTTGAACGCTTTACATGGAGAGGTTTGATTAATTTGGCACAGTGATCCCTTAAGTGGGGTCCTACATATCAAGCTTTACATATAGGACCAACTCTGCTTTTAGTAGCAGGTTTAATCTATAGGCTGTGAACAACATTTGTATGTTTATGTAAACCTTTTCCCTCTCAGTCTGCACTAACAGTAGACCTTGTAATCTGGTTACTGGGAGGAATTCACTGACATAGCTGAAAAAAATTTTTGCTGTAGGTCTCCTTTGAGACATAAAAAAGGGACATAAGTTAGAAAACTTTTTTAGTTATAGAGGAGTCATAGACGTCACAGCTTTACTGGAAGAATAAGTCAAACTTGCCTTTCTCACTAGGTATATTAGGAATAATTTGTGTATTTTTGCAGGCATTATCATAGCCTTTACTTTTGATGGGTGCAGAGGTCTGTGGGATGTTGTGTAGTGTACACAGTATTTATATTTTGAGTTAGCAGTCACTGTGACTGATTCAGGTTATATAAGGTAATAGCTCATTTTACCATTTGTGTTTGGAATAGCATTTATAATATGTGTAACTAGGGAAGGCCAAAGTCAGAACCTTCATCTTCTATTCATAAGAGTCCCGTTCAGAAGAAATGAAGGTCAAATTGTTAGTCAGCTGTTCTCCATATATACCTGCTTTTTCTTGGGCCAGTATAGATAGATTTGGCTTTCCGTATAGGGAAACCATATTTTATACTCCAGATACCTACTGATGTGTGCATCCGCATGATAAGTCACAGGTATCTTGACAAGCTTAACCGTGGAAGCCACACCACCTACAAACATGGAATAAAACATTTCTAAACAACCAGGTGGGTCTGTTCCCATGTGGACCTCAGCTGGTACCAACAGCAACCATGTACTGTAGACCTGAGTGAGGAGTGTACACGCCGTGTGTTCTCAGACCTATCAGAGACACAGACCTATCAGATAGGTCTGTGTTCTCAGACCTATCAGAGACCCTCGCTGGAAGCCCAGATGCTTTTGCATATCAACTAGAAAGGACAGAGTAAGGGAGCCACAAGCCATGCTGCCCAGAAGCATGCCCACCACTTATCATGGAAGTACCCAGAAGTGCAGAGCAGCTACCTGGGTTCTTTGATCTCAATTTCAGATCCACAAATTACATTAAAAAACTCCAGAAGTTGTTATTGCTGCAGCTTAAACTTCCCAAAGCCAGCTATCATGGATGCTTGGTAGGAGGTGAAAAAACCCACACAGCAGTTGTTAAATTCACCATATGGAAAAGATCCCTTTCACCACAGAAAACTGGCAGCAGGCCGAGTCCCTTAACATCAGAGGAAATCCTAGCTGAAGAGGGAGGATGAGGTTGCAGTAAAGCACTCATGCTAGTTACCGTGCCCAGGAACTAAACCACTCGGCCCTAGCTAATATGGAGTGCAAGATTGGCCAAGACTTCTCCATGTCCAGTGACTACCGCGGTGGGTAGAAGAGAAGAGGCCTCAGAGCATGGAGCATATGACTGCCTTCCCTTTTTCTCTTCATCCTTCAAAACAAGGAAAAGGGAGGATGAAAAACAGTACAGAAGGATGCTACCTAGAAAAGGTGTGGAAAAGAGCTGCCATAACGAAGAGCAGACACGCTGAAAAATACACCTCTGCATATCCCAGGGGAACTTTCACTCACCCGGATCCTGAGGGTGTCCTCATTCCTCCTGATGCTTGTTCAGCTCTTTGTGAGCTAGCAGGATGCATTTTTCTCTGTGCAGTCTAAGGAGGAATTCATCAAGAACTCTGATTTACCCAGTGGGTTTACACCAGAGGTACCCATCCATTTCTGTAGGCACAGCAGTTTCTATTTGCAAAAGTAAGTGAACAAAAACAGAAGCTAGCAATAGAAATGTTGATGTATTGGGCCTTTGAGACCACATTTTCTTATAAGGAAGGAAGCTTTCTGAAAAAGGCTCTTCCACAACTCATAAGAAATGCTCAAACCTCATATGACTTAAATATTAATAGAGATGGGACCGAGCTACAGAATATGGGGCTGTAGATTTTAAGTTCTTAATGTTTAGGTGTTAGTGAAGAAATGAGAAAGTATAGGAAAATTTTCATCTATTATATTATCAGCATTTATTTCTGATTTTGATAATACTGTTGGCTGTAGCAAATCTGCTTGAGGCTTGAAAAGTAGCAGAGAACTGGCAGGTGGTCAGCGTGACACCTCTTTTCCACGAGAGATCAGGGGATCTGCAGACCTTGTATACAAACTGGTAAATGCTCTTGTAAAGAATAGAGTTAGTAAAAAGTAAAATAATAATAATAAAGGGGGAGGGGGGTAAGAACCCCTTTTGTAGTAAGCCATGCCTTAAAAAAAAGGTTCTTTGAGAACATCAAAAAAGACTCAGCTGATGAAGTCAGCTTAGGTTTTCAAAAGCATTTGATAGGGTCCCTCACTGAAGCATTTGAAAGAAAGTAAGTTGCTGTAACATTAGAGGGAAGAAACCCATAAGGATAAATAACTAGTTAAAGACAGGAAACAATGTTAAGGAATAAGTTCTCAATTTTCACAGCAGACAAAGAGCTCTGGTAAAGTTCACTAGGGATCTGTGCTGTGTTCTGTGCTATTCAAAATGTTTATTAACAAACTGGAAAAGAGCGAGAATTTAAAAACTGTAAACTTTCCGGGTAATAGTAAGTATTGTAGGGAGGGAAAGATGAGAGCTGAACTATAAAGGATTGCAAAGGATCTTACACTACTGAGTGACTGGCCAATGAACTGCCAGATAAAATTAAATGAAGATAAATGTAGTGATGCATGTGGGAGAAAACAGTACTAAATTTATATATATAGTGATTGATTCAAAGCTATAGTAGGGTTGCAGTAGAGAGTTTTATGAAAATCTCAGCTTAATGCTCAAATAACATTGAAATAAAGCATATCAAACATAGAATTCATAGGAAAGGAAGAGAGAGCAAAGCAAAAACCATCATGCCACAGTATTGGTTCATTTTATTTCCACATTTTGAATAGACTGCAGTTCAGATTTCTCTGTCTCAGCAAGGGTGCAGCTGGATTGGAATCAGAAGGGGAGACAGGTGGCAGGAGGCACTTCCCTGTGTGCCACTGTGGCTGTGGAACTCATTCTTACAGGGCACACTGCTGGTGCCAGAGGTATGTGTGAGCTGAGAAAGAACCTACTGGAAAAATTATTTGGAGAAGGCTATGGAGTACATCACCTCTGGCTCAGGGAATTCCTGTGCCACAGATGTCTTAAATGTCTTAAACTGTCAATGCACAAAGCAGATTTGTACCCAGGATCAGAACCCCCTCCAACCACCCAGTCCTGCCTCAACCTTTGGGTCATTGGGCCTGTATGGCGTTTTGACAACCTGGTTAGCATGTTACTACGTTATTTAAATTTAAGCTGAGATGAAGATACAATTTGTACTAGTTTGAAATGGTGTACTAAGGGTTTTGTAATTCAAGTGCTGTCTTCAAGTTCCTAAGATTTGAAGGGCTGCATTTCCAGAGGGTCACCACAGATGATCCTACGTATAGAAATACAAGAAAGTCTGCTAAAAATTTACCCAGAGACAATGTCTGTTCGTGTGTTTTGGGGTTCTGATCATACTGATCACGCAGTATGTGTCAGACCAACTGGTCCCAACTGCCACAGTATTCATTTCCTTTTTATTATTGTTATTAATTTTTTAAGAATATGTCTATTAATCTGACAAAGTGGAAAGACACATTCCTACCATCAGTTTGAGTGAATTTTATTTCAAGAAAGCACGTATCTTCTTCAGGAAACTGCAATTTGTAACAAAATATAACCTCATGGTAAATTCAGTGAGATCCTGACAATCAATCTATGATTCAAATGTACATGTTTATGGTGACAAATTAGGACCTTGAGGAGAAATGTGAGAAGATCTTTTATGTTGTGCACTTGGAAACAACCGCTTTGTTGAGAAACCTGTCAAACTAGTTTAGTGCAGAACTGTACTTTCTTACTACGCGTGTTATGAAGCCATGACTTATTTTGTTTGTTTTACTTTCACAGCTAAGGTTTGACAAATAGTAAGTAGTGCAGTAAGGCAGAGGACTATTTGTACGTACACTAAGAATATCCTTTTGATTTGGAGAGTTATCGATCCCTGCAAGAAAAGAACAATTTTCACAATTTTGTGAGGACTATGAGTGCATCTTTAAAACTTTAGCCTTAGGGTTAAGAACTAGGAGAAAATTAAAGCAGTTTCTGAAATACTTCACCAGCCATCTCCTAGAAAATGACCCAATCTGCTTGATTATTGGAAAAGACAAACTCCTTAATGGTTAGCATCAGCTGAAGCTGGTTCAGGCTGTTTTTTGGCTGTTGCCATTGCTAAAATTCCTTTTTAAAGAGGGATGTGAATGGTCATTAAGCAGGAGTCTCAATGAAGGAAATGCACTACACGTAAAGACAGTGTGATTAAAAAGATATTTCTAGAATGTAATTCTGCTGACAGTGACTTGAAGAGTTGTATATTTTTATTCATCTTATTAAGGTTCGTATTTCCTTTTGCTTTTCTGTGTAGACTATTATTTAGAGAGAACAGAAAGACTCTTAAAATCCCCAGCTGTTTTGGGGGGGGTTGTAAGCTACTGTGTGCACAATGTTGTGCTGCAAAATGATCTGTGAAATCCGTCTGCGTATTGGACAGAACAGTCATTCTTTCTAGAAATGTCCTCCATAAACTGCAACAAAGGAAATTGCATCATGCATTAAAAAAAATCTGTACACTAAGATGTCCATTTCCCCATACCTCCAATCTGTGCTTAAAATAGCAATAACAACCTTGGTGCAGGGCATTTCCTGGCGATTAATAACCGGCCAGGGTTAATGGCCCTTGGCAGTGCCTCGGGCCATCAACTCCTCCAGCCAGTCATTACTCCCTAGGAAATGCCCTTTTCTGGGTAGTTATTGTTTTAATATTAGGATGTAGAAGTTGCCATTGGATGGGGAGAAAATGACCTTCTGACAATGTTAAAAAATAAACCCCCAAATGGCAAAATTTTTCAGTTTAAAATTGTTAGCAGTCAAGGATCCATCAAAATTAAAATCTTAACTTTGTAAAAATGACAAAATTCTGCTAGCCTTATTACCTGTGCAAAACAATTACCCTCCTCCCCCAAGTACTTCTCCCAGTTTCCATTTTATGTTTGTCATAGGCAATTGGGTAAATTACAAAATTTGATCTTTTAAAATGCACAGTAGGTATGACATTCATTTATACTGGCTATGATATGATTTTAGTCTTTTATGAGGCACTGAGTATATGTGATTTAGATAATTCTGCTTTTTCTCTTTCGTGTACTGCATATTACAATAATAATAATAAAGCAAATTTATACCTGATAAAAGTAATAAATATATGCTGTTCCTGTGGACCATATTCTAGACTTAATTTCTGTGATGTGGTTTGCATTTTAGGTATTCTGTTAGAGCTCTAATAAAGAAAAAATATGAAGGCTAGGTCTATATTTAAAAGTCTTGCTCACATACTTATGTAGGCTAGGAATACTAAAAATAAAATCACATCTAACTACTGTCCTGGCAGAACCCTGGTGTAGATGTAGTTATACCATCAAACAGTTTATTTTTGTTCGGGAGCAAGTAAAGAGTTTATTTCACTGATACGAACTGCATTGACAGTAGGAGAGTTAGCTCTGTGCAGACATGTTCTAGTTTAGACAAGAAAGGCAGAGGCACATGCTTGAATCCACCACAGCTGGAGCCAGCTCTTCAGACTGATTGACAGCAGCTGGACTTCATCCCAGCCTCCAGTGTTTTCTAGTGGGAGGAGCTGCGGAAAGATCTCAAATTCAGATCGAAATGTGGGAATAAGGAGTTCCAAGATTTTTTTTATCCTTATCCACTGTGAGGAACATGTAGATTAGCAGAATTTTTAGAGGGCTCTGAACTGATCTTAGTCTATACCCTGAACAGTGCTGATATCCTATGCACATCAAGTTTAAGTACTGTGATCATAAGCTTCTACACTGCCATCTTCATGAAACTTCTTGTGTCTGTCACATTCCCATATTCTAGATCTAATTTCCCCTGCTTTTATGTTCAAATCCTTTTTAAAATTCCGGTCGAAACTAATGAACTGTACCTGCTATTAAGGTTAAGTAGCAAGTACAAAACATGCAAGAGGAGGTGGCCAGCAGGACCCAAAAAGCAGAATTCTTTCCTTCTTCATGTGGTATTAGTCTGATGTACTGTTATGTCTATGAACACAGACATACCATCAAATTATTGTGGGATAACGAATAACTGTATGTCAGTATGGAACCTGTCGATGTGTCTGTTTGTGGCTTGCAGCAAATACAAGCTATTTCAAGTTAAAACGAATTTCTTTAATTTTGGACAAGGCAAACTGGAATTTCCTTGTATTTTATGGGGTTTGAAAGATCACTGAAACAGTCAATTGCTGCAGGTGTGCTGATCGGTGGTAATTCCTAAATCAGCAGAAATGTTTTTGTGTGTCCAAACTGTGTGTGCATATCTAGTGGAGATAATATAGTCTTTTAATTGCTGAAGGAAAATGTAGTAGTAAGTATGTATTTTCTAAACACTTAAACCCAAATAAATATTTAAAAGGCTTTTTTCAAGTAGACCTAAATACGTCCTTTGTTATGAACCACTTAAGTTCAATGTAAACCGTAAGAACGCAACAAAGTACTTTTCTATCTGATTTCCTGCCAATGTGCTCGTCAGTCTCAGCTTATTTTTACATTTTTCATTTCTTTTTTTTTTTTTAGCTTAAACTTTTAAGAAAAGTTCCTAATCTATTTTGAATTTCATTTTCATTTAATTCTCTTTATGTTTAACATTTTTGTTATGGGACAAAAATAGTTATATGGATTGTTTCAGTCTATGCAGAATAGTTAGGTCTTAGGATCTGCAAAAATGGTATTGAAGTCCCAGCCCTAAACTTCAGGGTAGCATTTCTAAAATTGGTGGCATATTTCTTGCTGTGTAAGAACCTGAAGAGCTTACTCTTAGCAACATCATTCTTGGCTACTTAGAAAAATCCATGAGATCCGTATCTACATTGAAATCTGAAAACACTTGCCAAATGTTTCATTTAAATAAACTACACCTCAGGTGAGAGTATCTAAAGGTTGTTTGAATTGTACGGGTACCCCAAATTCTTACGTGTGAGCAGTTTGTGCATCTCAAGGTAGAGGGACTTAAAAATGAGTCTGTCACATTTACATTCTCTTGTGTTGTACTGTCAGCACCACTCTGGTTCCTAGAAGGAATTCTGCCTTTGATTCTGCCAGAGGAATCCACATTTGACCTGATCTATTTTGAGTTTATCTTTTCGAGAGCACACCTACTCACTGCTGGGTCACTGATAAAATGTCCTCGACATTGTCTGGTAGTTGGTCTTACAGTGCTTTCGTTTGAATGAAACTACAGTCCTACAGACTATTTAATGCATTTTAATTTTGAAATGTCCAGTCACATAGCAGTATGCTGAACAAGTTAGACAACCATTTTATTCAACATCCAAATATTTAGTGAAAATAGTAAGGCCTCTTTCAGTTTCTCGGCATCTTCATATAAGCTCCCTGAAAAGATTAAGAAGTGGGTGGAACTGGCAGCTGAGGAGGAAGGATTAGTCAGAAGGTAGCTGCCAGCTTCCAGCCCTTAATTGTGTATCTTCTCTGCTGCTGGAGTACAGCCAAAAAACTACTTGGGTCATTAGACATAACAGCTCACTTCTTAAGTAAATTATAATGTCTGCATATGAAAAAATAAAGCTACCCACTCATGAGATTTTCAGCTCATATCTCAGATGGGAACACTGTCAGACCTGCCTTCATGAGGTTCAATGCACTGTGCCACTGTTCGCTAAAGTTTTGGCCTGTCTGGGTTGTGCTAGGAGATAGGAAGGATATATGAAGAGATCAAGTTCAACAGAAAAGGTGGAGTTTTATCTTCGCTGCTTGAAAAGTACCGTGCCTGACAGAAAGTAGTTTCTTTGCTTGTTAAGGGACTATTTTAATATAATTCCCCATAAATAAATATTTATAGATGAAATGTTTTTTTCAAAATGAAAAGGTTTGTTTACTTTAAACAGTTTTTGTGTAGCCCACAAATAATATTTCTTGCTTGCCTCACCTTATTTTTTTTAATCTTCTCTTCCCTTTTAAAAAATTGTAAAATATGTTACTGGCAAGAAGGTATCAACTGCTAATTTATTGCTAATCATTTGAAAAGAGCAACAAGAATAAATTCTGTTGAACTGGGGGCTGCAGGACCTGCCGCTAGCCAAAGCTGAGCCAGTGAGTGATGCCGGTTGTGCCTCTGTGACAGCAGATTTAGGAAAGGAAAAAAAAACTGCTGTGCAACAACAGTTGCTGGGAGAGAGGTGTAAGAAAATGAGAGAGAACCCTGCAGACACCCAGTCAATGCAGCAGGAGGGCAGGAGGGGCTCCAGGCGCTGCAGCACAAGTTCCCCTGCGGCCCGTGGAGAGGCCCATGGTGGAGCAGGCCGTCCCCCTGCAGCCCATGGGCACCACACGGAGCAGATCTCCACGCTGCAGGCATGGAGGAGCCCACATGGAGCAGGTGGATGTGGCCTGGAGAAGGCTGCGGCCCATGGGAGCCCCTGCAGGGGCAGGCCCCAGGCTGGAGCTGCAGCCTGTGGAGAGGAGCCGATGCAGCAGCAGGAGGCCTGGCGGGAGCTGCCGCCCGTGGGGGAGCCATGTTGGAGCAGTTTGGTCCTGAGGGATGGACCCCGTGGTACGGACCCATGTTGGGGCAGTTCCTGGGGAGCTGCAGCCTGTGGGAAGCCCACACAGGATCAGTTTGGGAAGGACAGCATCCGGTGGGAGGGACCCCACATGGAGCAGGGGCAGAGTGATCGTGAAGGAGCGGCAAAGACACAGTGTTAGGGACTGACCGCAGCCCCCATTCCCTGTTCCCCTGCGCCGTGTTTTAGTTTGCTTGTAGTTCTCACTGCTCTAGTCTGTTACTAGTAGGCACTAAATTACATTGATCTCCCTTATGCTGAGTCTGTTTCGCCTGTGACAATAACGGGTGAGTGATCTCCCTGTCCTTATCTCAGTCTAGAGCTCTTTTCGTTGTATTTGCTCCCACTGCCCTTTTGAGGAAGGGGAGTGAGAGAGCAGCATGGTGGTGCTTCACTGCCCATCAGTGTTAAGCCACTACAGAAATACTACTGTTGATACAGGTTTATTGTTAAATAAGGCTAGGGCTTCCATTAATATGAACCTAATGAGAAACAGTGGTCTTCCCCCAGCTCCTGAGGGCTGCTGTTGCTCATTTGGGGGTGAAATCTGGGGAGGAATCAATGAAGGTGTGTGAGTGCACCTGGTATTTTGCTTTTTTGCAATTTGAGGTTGTGTTTTGCGTGAGGGAGGGGGGTGGCATATTGTAGTTGTGAAAGTGGCCTTGCTGCTGGGCTGTGGGTCTGATCTCTGTCTCAGTAACAACTGATTCTTATTGAAAAGCAGAGCTGCATGGGCTTAGATAGTGGCAGAAGTAGAACTGGGGAATGGTTGCTTTAGTACACAGCAAAGACAGAACAAAATCTAGAGGTAGGTAACAATGAAGCAACATAGACTGGACCTGAAAGATCACAGAAAGAGACAGTGCAGACAGCAGTGAACCAGAGCTCAAAAGGG
This sequence comes from Anseranas semipalmata, assembly GCA_013399115.1. Lineage (NCBI taxonomy): Eukaryota > Metazoa > Chordata > Aves > Anseriformes > Anseranatidae > Anseranas > Anseranas semipalmata. Next base: position 286,631 of record VXAA01002463.1, read on the forward strand.
AGCAAAGATGATAGGTTGAATTTTGTGTGAGAGAACAGACGGCAAAATATAGAGATAAAAGTCATGTTTGAACAAATACAAGATTGCAGCAGGTTCCTCTGCCAGGGAAAGGTTCGACAGGTTTAATGTCAGAATTGCTAAAGATAGGTGGCTCTCTGCTTAGTGCAAGGGTATGAGGTAATCCTGAAGAGAATCAGGCAAGAGCACCTGATCATGCATATCTGTGCAGGGAGGGTTCATAGGATTACAGGAGAATTCAGGCTGGTAGGACCTCAGGAGGTGAGGTGAGCTATTCCAACCTTCTGCTCAAAAGCAGAATGGTTTTGAAACCATTCAGAGGAAATTATACTGATTCAGGGAAGATGCCCAAAGAAGTGCAAATTTAAGTCATCTTCAGCAGAATCTTCTAGCCTATGGAGGAGGAAGGCAAAAGTATCACAAGAAAATGAAGATCAATAGATAGGACAGTTATTGTCATTATGCTGTTAAGTGCATTGTAGCTTTCTGCCGTGCTTTCAACAGGAAAATAACCCAGAAAGACTTTTGTAAGTGATTCTCAGAGAAGTTCTGGTGGGGATGGATCCTACCAGTCTCCCTCTGGCCATTGAAAAGATCCCCTGTTTCCAACCCTGTGAACATTTGCAGATTGTCTCCTTTCATGAGGTGAACTTGATCCATTAATCATGCATCTCTTGGGGCATGAGGAAGTTCTCCTTTTTATGAAGTCAGATACCCAGACCAGACAGGAGAAAATAGCGTAAGAGACTGATAGGTCTCCCCCACGCAGCTGGCGTGCAAAGCCCTCAGATAATTTCCTGAAGAAGTGACAAGCCCTACAGTCTGTTCCTGCACACCTTCTTAATGACCATACCCTCAGCTATCAGGACAACCTAACCTAAGAGCTGTTTGTGCAAAATCAGGTAAATTATCAGTGCTTTTCAGAATATCACTATAACGATCATGGTGCAGAGAGAGAGTGGGTGAGTTGTGGAGGATGCAACTAGGCTGACAAAATCACTTACTCCTCCCGAGCATTGCTTTGGCACCAGCAATGTCACATGGTGAAGCAGATCACAGAGCTCTAGAGTGTAAGGGAGAGGTTTTTTTCTCCCTCCTCTCTGAGCTACATTTTCCTCCTCTACCTGCACTGAGACTGCTAGTTTTCTTGAGCCTTCAAATCCAAGGAAGTGAATTAAAGGAAGCCCTGGGGGTGATGGAACAAGGGAAGAGAGAGGATGGACTTCTTGGGGATGGAAAGAGACAGATATGTCCTGGGGAATTGCTAGCTGACTGAATGCAGGAGTTAGGGAACTCTAACAAAGTTATTCCGTGTACATTTTGTCTCTTTTTATTTTCTACTGAATTTGTTTTCTAATAAATTAGGCAGCTTTACTGCTAAGTAACGGGAAATTTATGCGATCTGCATGTATCTGGAAGCAGTCAGGGACTGGAGGGAACTCGAAGAGGGATCTTAGGGTGCCTTTCAGTCAACAGCCGCTCATTCCTGCCGTGGGAGCAGCCTACAGCCCTTGAACATATTTGTCTCCAGTTGGCTTCCTCTCTCAGAGGGGCACCCTGCAGAGAGTTGCCTGTGCTGTTGTGAGAATAAACAGCAACGATTAGTGAGGTACTCAAAGAACTGTTTTAAAAAGGACTGTGTGTATATCTCAGCAGAAAATTGGAAGAGAGAAAAATGTCTATAGGTGGAGGAAAAAATCCACAAATCTGTGTTGCCTCTTGCCAGTCCACAGATCTGTGTTGCCTCTTGCCAGTGCTGTTTTCCATATGTGTTCTTAAGAATCAATAACGTGTCAGCACCCTGGTGTAAAGCTTTTGCTACAGGTCATAGCATGTGTCTGAAATATTGTAGAATTAGATACATCCTTTTTCTGTTCGCTTCTCCAATATTGTATTGTCCTCCTCTGCTTTTTCTTTATATTAAGACAGTGTAGAAAGTACAGAAATATAGCAGGTGTATGGCAGATGCACAGGGACTTGCAGGTATTGTTTGCTAGGAGTGTGGCTGAAAATGGGTATCTGTCTTCACTCTTGGATTCAGCCTTTGTTAACTTGCATATTTTTCTTTCAGTAATGCTAATTTCCATTCACCCATGTATTCATTTTCACTCATTACTGAAGAGACTAAGTCTTCCCCATCCAAAATAAAATTCCAACGATTCTGCTGAATTTCCAGGGAAGTTTTCAGCCACATGGATAATTTTCAATGGAATTTGAAGGGTTTACCTGAAGCACTGAAATTTTCAAGTCTATCATGAAATAGACATACTTTTTCTAACCATATAAAATATTTGAGGTGCTTTCTACAAGTGCTGTGTTTTCTTTCATTATGTATCTGTTTGGGGAACTTACGTTCCAGAATCCCTTTTTTTTCCTCTCCTCAAGAATTACCATGTCTTAAGAGTGCCCTGAATCATGAGAGGTACAGGTGCCTGAGAAGATCTTTGTTTGGTCTGTACATTCATGTTGCTTTCAGTGTAATTCTAAGTTGGTAGGACTCTCTTGAAATGTTTTAATGAAAAGTTAGCTTTTCATTTAGCCACTCTTTCCATGTGGGTGATCTCTGTCTACACATTTATGTATACTAGCAGGGCCAAGGGCGTGCTAACTCAACTCCTGCCTTGGCACTGCCTGATGCAGAGCCAAGTTTCATGTGGCAGAGGAGCAACTACAACTCCAAGCTGTTCCCTTGGTTTCCTACAGGTGCTGCTGGTCGTAAAAAGCAGTCTGTTTTGCTTTGTGCTCCTGTCAAAGCAACAGCATTCTGTTATTTTGCAAAGAAGTGGGCTTGTTAATAACCCTTGGTTTTTAGTCTGAGGATGTTAGATCCTAACAACTATATGCTTTAATTTGAAGCTCTAGCCCAGTCTACCTCACTGACATCAATCATATAATCTCATTAAATAGATGGAATCTCATTGCTAGTATAGAAGTAGAGTCATCATAAGAAAATAACTGCCTTTGAAAATAAGCATCTCCGTTTAGCCCAAGAAGAGAATCTCTGTTGTTTCCCGCTCATGCTGATTTTGTGTGTGGTGGGGTGAGCAAATGATAGTATTTTCAAACTCCTATCATCAGCTTCTCTAGACATATTTGCCTGCTGATAATGTTTGGCCTGTTTTTGCGTACATCTGTTGTATCTTACTTCCACTTCAGTACGAAAAACACACTGGAGATCTCAATATAAAGTAATATGGTAAAGATAGGGCTTTATTCAGAAGGTTTACTACACAAAGCTAAATAATAAACATACTAATATCCCCTACTTGTCTTATTTTCATTTACTGAAATTATCATAGATGTATTTTATTTGTAAGTTAAAGAGTAAAACAATGGATGGTTAGCAATTGTTAAATTATTTACTCTCCACTCCCTGAAAAGAAAGAGAGAAGAGAATTACAGGTCAGCAATGTCAAGACATTCTGCATTGCTTGTCTTTATCATCATGCAGAATCTTTTTATTAAGGCAGCATAGATAGAATAGATTTGTGGACTGAAGGTACAATGTTTAATATGTCCATATCCATCTAGATTGACAGTTCCTACAGACATGAATTTCCCAGGAGAGACAGTGTTACTGGTGTCAGTGGATGGCATCATTTACTTCAATGTTCCATTATTAAATTGATAACAAGATAATTCCTCTGCTTCTCGGAGACATGACAGGGTTTACAATTGTTAACTTTCTTATTGCATGGGATTTGATGTTCTAGGTATTTTTTAATAAGAAGCTTATTTTTATTTCAGTTCTGCAACAAATCAAAAATTATGAGAAAGTGTAGAAAAAGAGAAACCTGTTTGGGTCTACAAGGCATCAAAATCAGACTGGTTTCTAGAGGGTCATTTTTACAACAGTAAGTCTTTGTGCTCCCATATTTTCCATTACTGCATGTATAAACATGTTTGTACAATACAGAGTATTTACTGCAGCCATCCTCTTTCTTGTGAGGTGCACACTAGAAATGTTCTGTGCATTGATAACTGCAGTTGGATGAGTTTGAGGATGATCAGCCAGTGGCCGTTTGGAAAAGCAGAGGACTGCTGCAAGTGGCACTGAGTGCAGTAAGCCTCCCGAAATCTCTCTGCTGGCAAAATGTGGCACAGCTGACCTTGTATGGGTGTCTGGTTACAGATGCAGGCTAGCAATACAAGTCTCGATGAGGTGGGTAATCTGTACCAGCCCCAAAAGTCCTGGGGTGCTGTATTTATTCTTACTTTGCTGCTGAGGCAACATCTAAGAGCTATGGGATAGGGCAGAGTCTGGCCTACAATCTGTATGTTTCATTTGTTCATATACAAACAAACTATGGGAAGTCTGCATGTGGCATGTGTATTTTCAGTTAGATATTTACAAGATTGTTTATCATGGCACTGAAATAGCTAAGGAGTGCTCAGTCAGCTGTTCTTTATTCACTTTCACCAAGGCTCTGGCAGACTGCACACTCTTGTACCTACACATGTGCAGGACCTCCTGGAAATGCTCCAGATGTGGAGCATTATATCCAGCCTTATTGCTGTGCATGGGTGAGAGAGGGCATGGGTCAGAGCTGAGGGCACGTACCCTTGTTCAGACAGAGGGGATTTGAATGGTCTGACATAGCAATTCAGCTACCGAGAACAACTCCTGTCCTTATGTGCTGGTGTAGCTGTAGGTATCTTTTCCCCTGGTGAGTGATGAATTAAATATGTTATTTTTGCTATTGTTTTACACTGTATCTTCAGTGCTGAGCTTCTTCCTAGTAAATACTTCCTAAGGAATTCTGGTTAAGAATGCTCAGGTTTGTTCAGACTGAGCAGGTCGTGTGGCAAGGCTATACTGTGGTGCGTGGGAATAAGAAACGTCTTGAAAGGAAGATTGTGATCTTTCCATCTGACCAAATCACAAATACCTTCTGAAGTTTAGATCAATCAAGAATAATTCTGTGGGTATTTGAAATCTGGGTCTTCATGCAGTCTCTGCATTCCTTCTATGTGTAGCAGTTATCCTGTTCTACATCTCTCCCTCCCAAACAGGTAGCTGTTACAAAACCAGTCCTGCCTTCTTGAAAACTCCTCTTGATTTTACAGCTTTCAAGGGAACTGCCTCCTAATGAAGATGCTTGGAATCTCTTTCTGTTTCTGCAAGGACTGTGTACATCAAAAATAAAATCCTGGGATTTTTGTAAATGTTCGAGAAGGCACAGGTTGAAGCCAGCAGCAGTGTTTAAACAGAGCCCATGTGGAAGCTTGGTGCAGGACCTTATTTAAGCCTGGTATATCAATGGGAAGGGATGGGCAGGGAGAAAAAAGCAGAAATGCTGGGGGTGGCTGTGTTTCCTGAAGTGCAGGTAGGTCGTGCACAGACCTGGAAGAATGATTTACGAACAGTTATGGGCTAAGGGCCTATATTAGAAGACAAAAAAATGTTTGTTACAGACATGAGGGTAGAGCATTGTGTTTTCTTAAATTTGACAGAGTTCACAATTAAATAAAACTCCCTGAGAGTTTTTGAGGCTCTCCGGGTGTCCTGAAGCTCCTTTATTCCCTGCAGAGCAGTACAGGATAAATGGTAATTGTCTGCCTAGAGTTCTGCTGCTATCTGGCTTTAAATAGATGTTCTCAAGATGATGTCTGACCCAAAGTAGGCTCAGTTATTTTTTCTCTTCTTCCTTTAGTTTTTGAAACCTCTTGCCGTGAATTCTGTGTTAGGGAAGAAGGATCATTTGGAAACATAAACGGTGGTGAACCTTATCCTTTTTATTTCTTTTTATTTCTTTTTACTTCTTTTAATGCTATTGCATTAATACGAGACATCCACATAGAGATAATGGAAGGGGGAAAAACATTCGCAAGGGAGATGGATTCTAGTTTAAGCTTTCAGGGGGTTATCATAAACAGGGAGTAAAAATATTTTAAGGACTGCAAAAAGTACCTTGTCAGTGTCCTTTTAAGTAGAACAACTAATGCATGAGTTACAGAATTGCATGAAATGTAGCTTTTTACTAGGTGCTTTATCTACAGTATGTTCATCTCATAATCATGTCCTACATGGTACATTATACCTCCTCCCTTTTCCATCTCCCCTCCCTCCTCCAAAAGAAACTTTTCTTTTAGACCTTCTTCTAGCAGTGATCAAGAAATTCCCTTACAGAGAAACATGGCCAGACGTTAGAAGCATGCATTTGTCCCTTTACAGCCATTTGGAGAAATTGCCTCTCGCCTGTAACATCGGCCGTGAAGGCCGTGTCCCAGCGGTCAGCAGGCGGGCGCAGTGGCTGCAGCGCTGCTCTCTCCTTTGCGCGGGACGGAGCAGCAGGGTCTCTGCACAGCAGCAGAATAGCGGTTTGGGTGAAGAAGAAGAGGGAGCAGCACAAGCGAGACATGCTTCTGATCAGGAATAAGGAGTGGGCCAGCGATCCCACTGTGCTTCAGTAGTGCACAGTTTTGCAGGCAGCCTTCAGTCAAGCAATGACAAAACTGCAATTTAGTCAGCCTTCGTTTACCACTTATTGCACTTTAGCGGCAGCTTTATTGTAAGATCTGTCAGTGGTCTGCTTTTGTAAGCCAGGCAAACTGGTTCCGCCTTGCACTTGTGGTTCAAACAACAGTAAATAAACTCAGGTCGGTATTGCCAATGCAGATCTCGGGAGGCAAGAGGAAGGGTGTGCTCTCTGAGGATCTCCTGGGCTGGGCCACGCGCGGGGCTTGTATGAGATACCAGCTCTTTAGGGGTACTAAAGCTCCAAGGGTGTTAATGTGGTACATGGCTTGTCAGGTTAGGATGCTTTTTAAAACCTGGCATTTTAGACACCAAAGATGTTTAAAAAATAAAAAAGGCAAGAAGCAGATGAAATGTGATACATTTTCTCTTTATGACATTCAAACAAAGACACTGATATTTATCTCTTCCTATTGTTACTTGTCTTTTTCTGTTCTTTTTCTAAGTAATAAGAGATAAATTCTGTTTTTTTTTTTCTTAAATTCCCGTTTATGATTTTACAAGTAGATTCAAACCTTAAACATCACAGGTAGTGCCCCTAGATGTCCACGTGTAATTTTTTTTTTTTTTGTCACTGGTACTGATTCCAAATGAAAAGACTATAGAGGCATTTTGAGGAAGAATAGTCACTTGAGGAAGGACAGTTTGTTAACATGGAGTGCTCCACCTAGGAATTAAGTTTAATTTCAAGCTATAAGAGAACACTGGGGAGGAAAAAAAAAAAAAAACAAAAAAGAGAGAATAAAATCCCTACCATATTTAAATTTTCATTATTCCCTCTGAGATCATAGTTTTCTTGTGAACATTCACAGTAGAAATGTAATGTTTGCTTTCAGTTATTTTTGTTGTTGTAAACCACTGCTTCTGTCAAAAGTATGTACTTAATCTTAAATGTGAATACTAAGACTAATCAATATTAATTAAACATGTTGTCTCAATTAACAGCTCTTTGAAACAACACAGATCTTGTTCCTCCTCTTTTGTACACTCCCAGCAGATTTTTCAAATTTCATTAATAACACTTGACGTAACCTAACTCAGCTACTTGTGAATACAGTCAGTCCCCCTTGTTGTCTTGCAACTTTCCATGCTGAAAATTTGGTTTATCTTAAAGCTGAATTGTGTAGATTTCTGATATACTTTGGATTGTGACTGCAACTGTGAAGATCTTTATCATGTTGTCAGTGTCTCAGTGTCTGAGGGTTTTTTTTTGCTTTATTTAGTGTATAAAAAGTGTGAATTTGACAAGATACGGTTTCTAGCTAACTTCCAGATAGTGCATATATTAACTAGTTTCTTACTTTAAAATTCTCATACATATTTTCTTAAACTGATTTTTCACAATGAAATAACCTGATCTGTGTTTTAAACAATATTAGAATCTTTTAAAAGAGATTTATGTTTATTTTCTGAGTACTCAAATTATCTTGAATATTCGAATAGAGCAAATTCTGTTTCATAAATATTTGACCTATAGAGCTATAGACATAGGAGACATTTTTTTCTTCTGTCAAGGGGGGAATGAAAGCATAGCCAGTAATGATTGTGTGTATTTAATGGAAAACTTGGTCCTACATTTACGCCAAAGGTGCCAACAGATGGGCACCTGAGGGCAAGGCAGACACTTCAGCAAATGCTTTCCTTCTCAAAAGAAGGAAAAGCATCATCTTGCAAACATCAGCCAGAAAGGTGAATGGGCTGGTACTTTGCAGGTAGGTAGGTAACTTCCTTTTTAAAGTGTATTTCCCTCCCTTCTAAAGATACTGTAGCTCTCATCCTTATGGAGACAATTTGGGATTTCACAGTCTCCACCAGATGTGTATGTTGGAGATTTTTTATAAACCATGCTTTTAAGTATTTTGCCCTATATGATTGAGTCAGTAACCCCCAGCATTATGGAAGAGTTCAGGAGAAGTGTTATACTGACTGGAAGTGAAAGAATAAGCTCATCCGAGATATGAATGCAGATAGTAAAACCTGTCTGGAAAACAAAAAAAGCTACCTGTGAATCAAACTTACAATGTGAAACTTTCATACACAAGAGGGAGCGTGGCCAAATTTTTATCTGTTCCCATCTCCGGCAGTTCCTTTGAACCCAGACTGATCCACCAAAAAACTTTAACATCAATAAATATATTAGAGTAAGCCGTGGTTACTGATAGAAGCTGGACCAGGAAAATGCTCTGTGCAGTGGGGAGGGAAAGCAATACACAGAAACAGTCCTTAGTGAACTGGAACCACTAAACCTGGGAAAACAAAATCTCGAATTTTCCTGCCACCCTCTTAGTCCTTCCAGATTTTCCTTACATCCTCAGTCTCCTCCCAATCCCCTCTACACCAAAATTCCTGGCTGCCTGTCCTGTCCTTAACTTGCATAGCATGGGGCTTCAGGGGCTGCTTTTGGTGTGTCCTGGCTTCCTGAAGTCAGATGGAATACAGGGTTCGTATGCTGTCACTTCAGATGGTAAACTCTCCCACATCTTACCCATCTCTAAAAAGACCCAACTACTTCTGGCCTTGTATAAATAGTAAATAGCCTAATTGCTCCAACCTCAGAAACCAGTAGGTTGGATACTTTGTGTCTAGGACTGCCTTTGTTCTCGCTTTATGGGGTTCTGTGTACTGAAGAGAATGCAGCTTGCTATATGGGTTTGACTTAATGGCTTCAAAATTATTCATAAAAACCATGACCTTATATACCTTTTCTAATATCTAATGAACTATACATCTATATTTCATTATACATGCTAGTGTATAGAGCTAGTGGTTTCCACATGCAGGTACTTGATGTTTGGAATCACGCTAAAGTACAGCGTTAAAAATCTGGTAACACTGCTGAAAATGATTGCCTCTATATTCTTTCCAGATCCTGATTGCCAGTATCATGTGCAGCTATAGCAAGGACGACTGGACTGAACTTTCTAAAATGGCTGAGGTAATGTTTTCCTAAATGTATTTCTTCATCTATCTTTTTTTTTATTCTCCTTAAAAACAAGAGCTGCAACAAGAAATTTCTGAAAGAAATAGTTTCAAAGTGAAAAATGAGAATTTAAAGCATGTCCATTATAATTTGTTTATTCTGTGTTTTCATTAAAATGATGGAAATGTAAATTTAAAGGAAATCTGTTCCATAAAAATGGTCCCTTGGAGTTTTAAGCAGTACCTAGAAAGTCTTTAGTCTTTAAATCTATATACTTTTTATTTGCATTTTAAGCAAACTGTATATTATGATGGATGCCATGATAAAATTTAATTCTACCTTTGAGAGCCTAACTTGATCTTACCTTGCCTACAGGCACACTAGTTTGACAGCACCAAAAGAAATTTTGAATATAAAACTCTTGAATATTTAAAGTATAAAAGGCTCATTTAATGTTATCCTAGTTTTAATATAGACTTTCAAAAATAATAGCAGAGAAAGCCAGCATATATAATAGCAGTCAGCAGGCTTCCTATAATATAAATCGAATCTTACACAAATGCAAACAGAGTATGCACCTGAAATTTCAATTCAGTTTGAAGAAAAAAAATAAAACTGTTTAAAAACATGTACCTGTGTCCGTTGGGAATAGCGTAAGAAATACTTAAGACAGTAATATTTCATTCAGAAAGGTATCTATATCTGAATGTAACACAATATTCTTATTTTTAAATGAAACAGATTTTTTCCTCATAGATTCAAATATCTAGAGGAAATAAAAATGTATTTTCAGATCAATAAATGAAGTTTTTAACACATTTCTGTAAAGGAAAAATTTGCTTGTCATTATTGTTAGCATTAGCCCAGATTTAAATGTTTTATAAATATTATGTATATAAATATATATATATATATAGTGTTTTTTCGTTTATATCTATGTATATATATTTATGGGTGTGGATGTTTTGAATTTGTGTTTTCGTGTGGATGAATATGTAAGTTTGGACATCATTTCTTCTTTATTCAGTGTTTTAAACTTATGGTGATACGGTAAGACACTTCACTATTTTCTTTGGGCATTTTAAGCCTATGAGGAAAAAAATCACTTTGGGGACTTAGGGAAGTGAAATTAAACATTATCAGTAATTGGCTTGGTGATCTTTAACGCTAGTCCATTTTATACCTGTATTTACCTAATTGACCATGAAATCTTTTGTGGAATCCATGCTTGACATGAGCCCTACCGCTTTTAAGCTGACAGACGAATGGCTGTATTGTGCCATTGCTCCTCTGCCGTCCAGTTTTAAGACAGATATTTTCATCTGTGTTTGTATTTACGCTGCCCCGTTAGAAAAAAGTAGTTATTTAAGTGTATTCAATAATGTGCAACGTATGTAATATAACTTTCGTCTGCAAAGCTGCTGTTTGCCTCCGCTCTGCGGAAAGCAGCACGCTCGTTTGGGCACTCCGGAATCCCCTGCTCGAAAAGCAGTGCTATTTTATCGCGTGCCAGAGTCCCCGTCGAGAAGGTAAAGGCTGCGGCTCTCCCAGGCGCAGGAGCCCCAGCAGGGACGGCAGGTCTCCCCGCAGGACGGCGACCTGCTCGCATGAAAGGTCAGCCTGTCACCGAGGCCAGCAGCGGCCGCTGCTCAGTGGGGCTGGCTGGGAAGGGGAAGGTCCTGAATTGATGGATGGCTTCTCCCGTGCTCCCGCTCTCTGAGAGCTGCTGAACCACAGCTACGGGGCCAGCAGAAGTTACTCCAGTTCAGTAAGCAAAAACAAAATGCAAATGCAAAACAAAACAATGGTTACAGCCCCACAGAAGGCAAAAGCAGAGCTCCTAGCTCAGGCTGGAACAATTCAGCAGAGTGTGTTTGTGTGCTGCCTGTGTACACTACAGCTTCTTTTCCCTTTATTTTAGCTAATAGAGGGTGATAAGAGAAATCAGCACATGAAATATGTTTGCGCAGACTTTATTTAATACCCTCATTTGACTTCCGAAACAAAAATATTTAATGCAGGCATCTGCAGAAAATCTAGAGAAAAAAATGCATTAAAGCAGAAAGGGGAAATTTACTCCTGAGCCCCAGCTCTTCAGAGCACGGCCGCTCCCTGTGTGTCACCAACTCCCGAACCTCGCCCTCACTGCTGCACTAAGGCCCAGTGATTACGTTTCATTTTTTAGCGTTATGCAGAACCAACTCCTTATTGTGGCTATGTCTTTTACATTTATTTTTCACTTCAATTTCCTTTGTATTTTGGGGAAGCCACATCAACGTCTGGAAATTTTCTCTCTAATGTCCACCACGTTTCTTTTTCAGGCTATCATAACAATAGCTTTCTCTCTCTTTTTGTTTAATCTTAAGGAGAAGAATCAAACATCTGAAGAAATCTATTTAACATGAGAAGTAAATGATACAGGAAAGAGTACATTACTTGAAGTTAATTTTGCTTTTCTTTTCTTTTTTTTTTTCCTTTTGCATGTTTCATAGGCTGTTGGTGCAGATGCGCTGGAGTTAAATCTATCCTGTCCTCATGGCATGGGGGAGAGAGGCATGGGCCTGGCCTGTGGGCAGGTAGGGCTGTACCAGCAATCTCTTTCATGTCTCTACAGCAATCCTGCACTAGCACATTGCTAGGTACACCTCGAGGGGAAGACACAAGCAGCAGATTACTAGCTTGAGATTTTTAGGTTGGATGTGTTTAAATATTTAGTGCTGAAAGCAAAAGAAAAAAAAAAAAAGAAAGAAAGAGAGAGAGACAGATGCTGAGAATATACAAAATGCTTAGTTTTGCTGAGAACAAAAATGCATTATGTATTTGACAGGGAACAATATGAAAGCAAATAATTTCCAGAAAGTGCCTGGACAGAATTTGTTGGTTTCACTGCAGAGCACTGTAGATATCTTTGAGATCACAACCTGGTGCAAACTGCATATATCACTAATGATTTTGAAGGACGTGAGATATACAGACATTTCATTTTATAATGTTTTGCATTTGAACCTAACTGTATTCTGGAATCACAGAGAATAGGGCAGACATTCTGGTAGTGCCACCTACAGTTAACTTTGTCTCTTTTAAGAGCCTGCATTGTGTCACCTATAGATTGGATGCGTTTATACAGTTTAGCTTGTGATTATCCATTCCAGGTGTCTCTGTCATATAGAAACCTGATGCAGAGTTTTTCAGTACATCCCGTGAGTTCAGTTAGGAGAGTGTGTGTTGTTTTGCCCATGAAAAGAAAATAAACATGCTCAAAAGCCAATTCCCATACTCATTCCTCTTTGAAGTTTTCAGATGCATTTGCATGTTTTGGCCATGGTTTGAAATTTGTTTTGGTTCAGAAGCATGCCCAAATGTGAACTTGGAAGTCCCTGAAAAATCTTGGTTCACACAGGCTACCAGGAGAGATTTTCTAGAGTTTGGTCATTAAATTTTCACAAGTCCGATGTCTATTTCCCTTTGCATGTACACCAAAAGATAATTGAGCTGAGTTTGTGTATTCAAGCACTTGTTTGGCTATTCCTGAATTTGAGTGCTCGATTTCCCATCTTGCTACATTTTGGGGAGAGGAGAAAAGGAGGAGGAGGGAGATGCAGAGTGGGAATCATGATTACATGCCCTAAAATCAACATACACTGTTCCATTTATCCCCTTGGAGAGCACTAGTAGACATCTTAGTTCATCCTCACTTCCTCAGCTAAACATGAAACTTTTCAGAATGATCGTATGGTTGGATAACTAAACCATCAACTTTCTAAAACTATTAGCAGGGAGGCAATAGGAGCTGTAATCGTTCTAATGTTACTGAGGACACAGTTCAGTTGAAGCTTTATCATAAGAATACTGTCAGGCACAGTGCATGGGACTATTTTATTATTTTCTGTGATCAAAATGATGTCAATCTATTCCATGCTATAGATTTATTTAATGAAAGCAATCTGGATGCTTCTCATGGGCAGTGCTCATTTTCCAAAGCTATGATTAAAAATGGGAGAGAAGCATATTATAAAAACCCTCCAGGACCACACTAGCACAATGGGATTTTTTTTTTTTTTTTCCAAAAGCGTGTTTAACAACAAACAGCTATAGTGGTCATTTTTATAAGTTTCTGAAGCAATTCCCACCCTTTACAGCATGACTCAGTAGTTTGGATTGTCTCCACATGGGATTATTGTTCTCTGTAGTAGAAGGGTGCAGTCTGGCCAGGGAGAGCCCTGAAGATTTCACATGGGAGCTGAAATAGGCTCATTTCAAGCATGTTTTTTTTTTTTTTCCTGTTTTGTTTTCTTTTTGTTTGTTTGTTTTGGCATATGTTATTTCTAGCTTTCACTGGTTGGAATAATATATGCATGTGAAGTTGCTTAGATGTGTAGTCAGAAGGGAGCTGTCTGGCTACATGAGTTTTTACATATCTTTCAGCTATTGTAAAATTAGAGAACCAACTGTAAAATCTGAGCACTCAGGGCTATCGTGTGGATTTGTGACTCTCCTTGGAAGACATCAGATCCATAAAGCAAGAAGATTACATTATATATACATATATGTTTGTATAATAATAGTATTTCTCTCTTCCCCATAAAATATAGATATTCTTTTGAATGTTTAATATATACTACTCTCACTTAAATATATGTGTATTTTTAACTGTCTTACTAAAAATGAGAGCTCACAAAGATTCTAGCCCTTTAGACAAATAAATTAATAAAACAAGTCATCTTTAGAAGGCCAAATGTGGAGGTTCTTCCTCAAAGTTGGCTGAGATAAATTATAGTGGCTTTAAATGTACTTTGTCAAAGCAAAGGGTGAGGATAAACCAGATAAAATAATGATCCATGCTAGGAGATTTATCAGGAGCCCTTGAGGGTCTTCCACATGTGGAGGCCCTGGAGGAGCCATCATAAGACACAAAAGTGCTAGGAAGCATTTTGGCTCTACTTCTATTTTTTTTTTTTTTTCAGAGCTAGTCAAATAGGTCAGATGTAGGTAATGTGAGGAACAGAGGGCTTAGATATGTTCTGGGAAAAAAAAAAATAACACTCAATATCTAGAAGCTAGGGTATGAGGCTTTGAGAGACCGAGCAGCTTTCCTGTTTGTACAGTGAAGCAGCTTTTCTTAAATCTTTTTGATAACATAATCCACATCTTCACAGGAAAATTTCTTAGGGATTAGGTCCATTTTCCTGCCTACGCACATTAAATTCTCAGGAAACTACAGAAATTGCTGAGATGAAAATAATGGCAGAAAAACATGCATGTGTATTTTTACTATTTCTAATGTCTAAAATGTTCTGCCTTTTTTTTTCTTCTTAAGAAAAAGGTAAAAGAAAGGTTAATTACGCTGTCTACTTTTTCTCCTCATTTCAATTCCTGTGGTGTGCCTAAGGGGAGTGTAAAAATCTGGGAATATCAGATTTGGTTTTTTTTCTATCCCATTTTGTTATCTACTCTCAAACACTTCCACTATTTGTACCCACTGTAAATTTCAAAAATTCCAGATATATCCAAATAAGTTATATAAAAAATTTGTACTAAGAATGTTTTTTTCTTTTATACTGAATTACAGTTCTCAGCTTTTATTTGATTTTAATTCCAAGTCATTAGTGCAGACACTCTGGCGCCTAAACAGCATAGCTAGCCAGAGGGTAATATTAAGAGGCATCTGTATCGCTGCCAATAAGTTACTTAAAGCTGGTTCTGTATAAAATGTCAATTATATTTACTAATGCTGATTAATGATAATAAAGTCGAGGTTTGTGTTCTTTCATAACAATCTGCAACTGTATAAAAGTTTGATATCATAAAAAATTGTAATAGAATTTCCATCATTAGGCTAAACAGTATTAATGCATGGATTTTCTTTGCATGAGATAACATAAGTGTGCAAAACAGTAAATATGAAGACAACATGGTGAACAGCAGATTATCAAAAAACAACAGCATCTCTTTCCCTCTATAGTTTATTACTGAAGTAATCGTAGCAGAAAATTATAAAAATAATAAATCAATTGAATATCTCAGATGGTAGCACATTTCAATGTCTAACTTGAGGTGTTGTATTTGTGGTGTACTTTTTGTCTCATTTAAAGATGGTTTACATTTTTTTGGCTGATCCTAAAAGGTGACATTAAACATTCAGCACCATTACTATGAAGTGAAATCTACAAATTTCAGTGTTTGTCTTTTTGGTTTTGGTCCAAAAGTCAACAATTCCCTCCAGCTGTTCTGGTAAGAATGAATAAACAGTTGAATTGAGTCGGTAATCTGGGGTTTATTTTGCATTCCTGCTAAATTTTGTGCCATTCTCTGTTGCACAGATGAAACTCTGGGTCTAGTACTTGCAATGTATTAATTGACTAGGACAAGTGATATCCAAATACTTTGAAAATACCAGTGAGGCCGCATAGCCAAATAGGGAGTGAAAAACAACATGGGGAAAAAGAGAAGGGAAGCCTACAGCTGCTGGAGATCTGGTAACCAAGATGCCAGATGAGTAGCTAGAAAGTAGGCAAGGTGTAGTGCTGGGTGATGCAGCAAGGGGCAAGGGCCACAAATTGCAGGCTGAATGTTTCAGGTTGGGCATCAGGAAAAAATTTCACCAGGAAGGTGATGCAGCACAGGCACATGTTGTGCAGCAGGACTGTATAATCACAATTTCTGGAGTTATCAGGGCTCAGGCAGGCAAAGCTGTGGCTAACCTCATCTGTGGCTGGCACTAGTCCCACTCAGAGCAGAGCTAGGACTAGCTGACCTTGAGAAATCCTTTCAAACCAACATTTCTGTGATTCTGTTGCTTCACCCTACAAAATTCCTATCCAAAGGTATTGCATTGTTTATACGAGAGATAGGGACTGAGTAGTGGATAAAGGGAGTAACAACTACTTGTTCACTTGGGGTGAGATGTTCAGTATGAAAGGGAGATCTCAAGTTGAAAGCAACACATCAGTTACATTTCCAAAGCACAAAGGATCTTTCTATACTTTTCAAAGAAACATCTCGTAATCAAAGATCTCAGCCTAGGAGCAAGAACAGAGATTTTTTATGCTATAAGCAAATATTTTAAAAGTTAATAATATCCTGGCTTATAAATATTTCTCATTAATTAGTTATACCTTCTAACCTCCAATATATAAAATATCTTTGCTTATCTCAGCATTTAAGCTTTAGGTTTGAGGGACTGATGGCTCTTTTTAGGTTATATTGAAGGAAACATACATATCTCTTATGAGCACTGGAATCCAGATCCTGGTTGTTTAAATATTCAGATCATATGTAAAATGAACTTAGTAGTTATTTTCTTACCTTTATTTTCATTTTACTTAAACTCTGCTTGCTGCAGCCTCTGCTGCTGATTGTGTTCATGTTTATTGCCTGCATTTAGGACACAAGTTTCATATAAACCCATGTTGCCTCATGCAGAAGAAGATGAGTCAGTTAAAAACAAAAAGCAAACAAAAAAAACTGGTTATTCTGCAAAGATGAAAACTAGCTGCATGGCACAATTAGATTTGCTCTGCTGTACCTTGGAAATAGGAAAGATGAAGCTGCTGCTTAATTGAAGTGCACAACATAGCATGATAATTCACTGTTGCTCTGCCAGCAAGGAGCTTGAAGTATTTTAAATAGATGATGCCCCAAACAGAATTTGATTATATCTGTGTTCATGTGGCATTCTACTATCACCCTACAATAATGTGCTGGTTAAGTATAATTCATTGAGTCCTGCAGGCAGAATTAGTTCTCTGTCTTCTCTTTTGTATCACTTACTGCAATAAATTAATGCAAATTACAGCAGGGTGGTGTTGCATTGTGCAACAACAGCAATGGCAATGTTGTCGCCCCAAATCCAGTATAATCAAAGTGTGGTTACTGTTGGTGTTTACGCTAGAGTTTTGGGATTTGTGTCTCATTCTCTTGCATTGGCCACTTTCATCCTTTCTGGATAGGATCTTAAGAAAATAAGGTCTAGCTGATCTCACTGCCTTTGTGTCTTCAGTCCCCTCTATTGCTTTGGGACATGTTTCAACCAAGTGACCTATTTCAATCAAATTTCTCAGAGAGAGATGAAACTGTTTCAAAATACTGAATTTCTGTAAGTTTCATAAAACTAGGTGGCTGCGTAGAGAAGACAAATTGTCTGCTGCTGTAACTGATGGGTATGAACAGTAGCCGTAATAGTCCAGCTGAGGGAAAAGCTCAGTCAGACACAGGAGATTCATGCACAGGTGCAGACTCCTCAGAAACAGGGATTCCTTAGCTGAGGCACTGATGGTATTTCTTGCTTGCTGAGGAAGGCAGAGGTGATGGCATGTGCTTCCTCTCCCCAAACTGTTCGTAAGCCTTACGCATCGTCTCAGAGAACAAGGGCACACCAAGCCCAAATTGTCTTTTGGAGTAAAGTTGCGCCAGGGGAGGTTTAAGTTGGATATTAGGAAAAATTTCTTCACTGAAAGGGTTGTGAGGCATTGGAATAGACTGCCCGGGGAAGTGGTTGAGTCACCATCCCTGGAGGTATTTAAAAGATGTGTAGATGTGGTGCTTAGGGACATGGTTTATTGGAGACTTGGCAGTATTAGGTTAATGGTTGGACTTGATGATCTTGGAGGTCTTTTCCAACCTAAATGATTCTATGATTCTATGGAATTGCTGCAGATCCAGAGGAGCCCCTGGTGCACTGCAGAAACATGGGCCATTTGGTATTGTGTCACTGAGGATATTTCGAATCTGTGAGGAGAAAGGCGGCTGCTGACTGCCTTGTTCAACTCATGCAAACGTAGGCACATTTTTTCTTAAGCCAGAAGATGTGTCTTGTGGGCTGAATCTCAAGAGAAAGAGCTGTGTGGTCACTGCTGGGTTGGTGACCTCACCCACCTTCCTCCAGGACTTGCTTTCATTCCTTTCCCGTTGTCCTCACAGGATTCAGGTGTGATGAAATGTCACAGTTTAAATGGATTTATTCCGTGTCTTTAGTTCTGTACATCCTTTTAGTGCTCATGTGTTCTACTTTTTGTAATACATAAAAGGAGACAATACATAATAATGAAGTACAGCAGTTAATTGGTATTTTGTCTTAAGAATTCTGTTTTTCATACACTCAAGAAGAAATGAATTAAGATGCAAAGTTTAATAAATTCATCATCAGAACACTATTCTGTAATTTTATATTGCAATTTGACAACATTTAATCCACCCTTATTGCTTTGAAGGATTTTTAATTGAATTACTCAAAACACAAAACAGAAAATAAAAAAGGGATTATAAATAGGACAGTTATGTTAACAGCACTACTGCCTTCCTGAAACTTCTTAATGACATGGTATGTACAGCTGTTAAAAAGGTTTTAAATACTTTTTATGTGTGGTGACTTTTTAGTTGTATATGGAAAGCATTCTGTACAGAATACATTTTCTTAGAAAATGTAAAAATAATTCTGTTTCCTTGAAATTCATGAAGATATAAGAGAAGGTTGGGGATAACCTCATGTTCAGTCTCACCGTGATGGAAGCATT
This sequence comes from Anseranas semipalmata, assembly GCA_013399115.1. Classification (NCBI taxonomy): domain Eukaryota; kingdom Metazoa; phylum Chordata; class Aves; order Anseriformes; family Anseranatidae; genus Anseranas; species Anseranas semipalmata. The sequence continues at coordinate 305,559 of VXAA01002463.1, forward strand.
TCAGGTGGAGTTCACATTATGGATGATGAATGTCACAAAGAAGGTGACTTCAGCCAAAATATAAGTGAACTACCACTGTTTAAAAAGGAAGCAAAAAGATTTGGGCAGTTTTAATGGCACTTCAACAGCCTAACTATGACAGAGTATATAGTGAGTGCTTTTCAGAAGGAAGAAAAAGCATGATTTTCTTAAAAAACAAATGGCAACCTGTACTTATTCTTGCAAATGTATTTTAATGCACTGAGAAGCTTTCAGAAAAGGGAAATGTAGAAAACTCACATGGTTAAATGTTTTGGTTTGCTGATCCTGTGGACTGCTTTGCCTTTGGATGTGTGGTTGCTACATAACATACTGCATTTGTTCCAACCTTTCATGCCCAGTAAACAGGGTTTATTGAAAAGGAAAGGATCAGCAACAAGTATCTGTGTGCAGGTAAAATAAAACAATTTCAGCTTGTTCATCCTAGTGCACAATAAAAGTTAACTACACAGTGCACGTTAATAGCTTTTCCTTTCTATGCTTTCAGTTTTATGTTACCATTTGATAAAGGTAATTAACAAAAGTCTCTTCACTGCCTACGGGAGAATTTTCAGGATTAGGCTCATACTTTTAAAATTTCGCCTCACCTAGTAAAGTTAGTCAATGCACTGGAAGGCTAGTTATTTACAGTAGATCAAATCTGAACAAAGGCCCATATGATGATTATTTTATTTTTAATTTAATTTAATTATTTCCCAGTGGGAAGTCCTCAGAGTATAGGTTTTAAATTCCTTAATTTGTTGGTTTCAAAGATTTATGGTTTCCTCAAGTATCTGTTATTTTCTGCCTCTTTATTATAGGAAAAGGACCACAAGCTTACCTACCTGACCACAAGAAAAAGCAGCTCTCATATTTTCAAGCTCTACGCTTTCCTTTAAAATTTTTCATGTATGACGTAAACTTAATCAAACCTTTATGCCTTCTAGGAGGTAACCTCTGCATGAACTAAGGAACTGAAATATTGTTTAATCATGCTGTGTACTGCTTTTTTACAATGATATGAGAAACAGTATTTTGGTTGGATAGAAACAACCAAGATAAAGTATTTTGTACTGTCACAGGTAAAAAGGCATTTGTATTAGTCAACATTTTAAATATACCACTGCTGTTGATAAATAAATCTTCCTAGTTAGTATCTCCAAGATGTTTATAAAAGGTAAACATGTTGTTTCACATTTTTCACTTGGAAGGTTTAGGCCCAATTGGTATCGGAACAAAATCATTTGCTGATTTGAATTGGCAGTCTGTACTTCACCCTTTCAGGCCAACTGTTATTAACCTTTATTCTAACAACCAAAGAAAATAATGGTTGTGTCTGAGTCCTTTAATGTTGCATAAAAATCAATAGCTGTAAATGGTGATTCCTACAGTTTTAACTGACCTATCTCAATTAAACATTGAGAGCTTTTCCTATGACATACCTATAACATTTTTTTTAATGCCTTGTAATGCATTTTAAAGGTAGAAACTTCTAACAATGATGTTTCTTCTGGTAGTTTAGATTAATGTTTTAAATTAAAAAAAAAAACAAACAAACATCAGAATGATGAAAAACATTATGGTTCAATGACCTAGAGAGAGAACTCAGTTTTCAAAATAAAATTGGTTGTCTTTCTCTTAGTGGTGGGGAGAAAACAAAAAGCTTTTATGTGATCTGAAAAAGGGTGTAATTGCAAAGCTGACTATATAAAGACAGCCACAAACATTTCAAGTCTCTGTTGCACTTGATCTTGACATCCCTCTTATCATTGCTCTAACCCCCCAACACAAATCCGTTTTGTACTTTTGTGTACCGGTCAATCAAAAATTTCCAGCTCATTTTTGACCTTGTCTTCACGTTGGTTATCTTTTCAGTCCTTAAGTGCTACATTATGAAGGAAGGAGTGTAGGAGTGCCGTGCTGTTAATAAGGAATCCAAAGTGGATCTCCCACACAGCACTTTGATAAATGTATTCTTGAGTTTGGATATTGACCTATGTTAATACTGGATGCTATTAGATGAGATATGTTAAAAACTTACCAGTACAGTCTTCTGTGGGTGGGTTTGGAGTGTTTTTCTTTAACATACTGTTAGGCATTGTTCATTTGTGCAGCTCCAGTAGTGTACTAAAATAAGAAAGTAACAACTTATTGTGCCCATTTTCTTCATTTGGAATAGAGTGAGGTGATCAAAGGCTATTTGTGCTATGCTTTTAACATCTTTCAAATGTTCTAATTAAAGAGCTGAAGAAGCAAGAAATAATGATTGTGATACCAAATGAGGGAAGAGCGAGCGGGATTGACATCCGCTAAAATTAAAGCTTATTTTGAAATTCGGATTCTATCAAAATCTTTTATGAACCTTTTAAGATTTATTTGGTTCATTTTGTTAAATTTAAAGTTGTACTTTTGTTTTTTTTACATGCACCAAATTTCTTTCAAACTTTCGAAGTAGCCTAACTGTGAGATGTATGAACCACAGTAGTGTCATAGTTTCATGTTGGCTTTTCTCAATACCTGCTGTTATCTCTGCAAGTATAGTCTGGGTCTCAGAGCTTTGACTTCTTTGCTCAGCCATGACCAAAGCCTGGACCTAATCTTGAGTGACTCGATTTTGTTCAGTGACACATTAGTATGACTGGAAAAAAAAAAA
>VXAA01002463.1:308264-436569 GCA_013399115.1 Anseranas semipalmata
AGAGAATCTCCATTATGCTCCCCCAAGTGGAACTTGTAATGACTGATCTGAAGAGCAGCTGCTCAAATCACAACACCGTGCCTGCAGCTCTACTTAAAGTAATAAAGTCCTAGCATGTATGAATGAAGGTAGAAGGCAGGACTTTTTTAGTTCTTAAAAAATACAACATAAAATTAAAAATAATTATTGAATCAAGTTGCCAGGCTGTTGCTTAGATTTTTACATTGTCTAAAACAACTATAAATTAAGAGACTTTACTCCCTAAAAAGATATATAATATACTATATATAAATAGAATATGTAGCAAATAATAAAAATAAATTAAAATAAAACCTGTAGAAATAGAAATAAATATAAATATAAACATAAACATAAATGGAGTCTTTACATGGACTTCAAATGGTGATGTTTTTGCCTAAATGAAAAGTCTATAATAAAAAGAGAGAATGCAGTCTGTAAAAACTAAAGGGAATTTTCCATGTTATGCTTCTACATCTGAATCTGCAGTATTTTGTAAGCAAAAACATGTTTATTTCCCTAGTATTACATGCTTATTTATAGAAGCCATATGATATCTCTTTAGTTTAAAGATATTACTTTTTTTTTTCAAAAAGTGAACACTTACTATGTGGAAAAAATATAAATGCATACATTTACCTAATAGACTTCTTTTTAAAATATTTTTAAAAGGAAAAGATTATTTTAGAGTATTCACCATGTAAGAGAAAAGAAAATAGGTGTGCTCTTGAATTAAAGCAGGAAGCAGTAGTCACAGTATAGATTGTTGCTATGGTGGTTTAGCAAAATGGTGACTATGTGGACCATACTTAATTCTTCTCATATTAATCTCTGATCCTTTAGAAATTCTTCCCCCCAAAAAACCTCACAACCCCTATTCAGTTTGAAAAGACCTCTTGTTTCAAGGTGTAAGTTAATTAAAAAAGCTGAAGGCCTAAACTGGAACAAAGCATTTTGAACAGAACAAAATAGGAAATTATCCATTTGTGAACATTTTTAAATTTTTATCCTGAATGGGATTTTCCAGTACTATCTTATTGAAGGTACCTAATGAGATTTTGAAGGTGTTTTTTTTTTTTTGCTAAACTGATGGAATAGTTCACGTAAGTAAATAAAACTGTAAAATAATATATATGTAGAAATTAAAACTATACAAATGAAGTGACTTATTGACTCATAAGTTCAAAATGAGTTGCACAAAAAGTTACTATTGCCATGAAATCTGACAAAACACTGCACTCCCAGCTGTTGTCTGTTCTTACTCATTGTAAGCAAATAGTGAAATACTAACTTGATCCAAAACCTACTGAAGTTAGTGAAAAGGCTTCCACTACCTTTGGTATACTTTACATCTCACACCAAAAAGCAATACAGAACTGACGAAAAAGAAGTCCTGAATTCAAATGTCATTATTATCTCTAAAAGTTTATTTTATGGCATTGGGACCACATTATTATATCCTGTATCATAGATTCTAGCCAGAAGGATATCAGCTCTCATCCAGCAGCTATCTTCTTGTGGAGTTGACTATGCTGACCCAAAGCCTTTGAAGTCATTTAGACATTTTTGGAATTTTTTCCTAAAATATATAGATAGCTTCACATACAACTGTGAAAATCGTTGTTCCTGCCTTAGGTTTAAACTGCCTCATTTCTTTCCTTTTGACAGTTGTGGTCAGTAGATGTTGACCAAAAACTGTCAAATTTCCTGAGAAGTGAGGAAACATTTTTTTTCTTCAGATGAGAAGTAAAAAGTTTATTTGTCTTCTATCCTGGGAAATCCTTCCCATTAAATTGACAGGCTTTAAACAAATTGTTAGCTTTAATTGTTTGAAACAGGACAAATGCAGAAACTAAAGTGCCCCTTTCTTGGGTGGGAGAAGGCAGTAAAATTAACCAGGATATTCAGAAATGGTGTCTCCTTTGCTGTAGTGATCAACTGCAATTCTGTATTTAGGTACCATGGATATTTTGGGTAGAGGCAGTTTTATGAAGGCAGTGTTGGACATCTCATAGGAGGAGGGAGAAAAGAAGTATTTGCTCCATGTCATGTGGAAAAGATTGATAACAATATGGGAAAAAATAATGTATACTAAGGATACTAACTTGCAATGCGCTAAGCTGAAATTCCCACACTTCTACTTTTCCTTCACTTTTGAAGGAATGTGAAAAGAGTAGCTCTTCACACAGAGAGATAAGTTTTGATTTATTTATTTATTTATTTATTTATTCTGGTTTCCTAATGGATTTCTGGCTCCATGTTTGATCTGGAAAAGAATTGTGATAGACACATATAAAAAGCACTTGAAGTAACAGTATATCAGATTAACAAGTCCTAGGACATCTGTGGGATCTCTGTAAAAGATGTGTATCCAGACCTACATCTTGAGCCGGTGGAGTGAATGGATGAGAAATCTATAGAAATGATTGTTAGTCCCCCTCTAAAGCTGTTCCAAATGTATCTCACCCATGCCTGCCACACTGCAGGTTGTGGAAGGTAGAGCCACTGTAATGTTCACAAGGAAAATGTAGCATGGCCTGGAAGAAAGTCTGCCTGTTAGCTGCAGATGGTGAAGGATTCTTTTTTCCTTTCTTGTTTTTCAAAGGGTGCATGTGAGGCCTGTTGGGCTCTCAAACAGCAATCTGGCTGAGGATAGGTTTAACCCATCCCTCGCAGGCTATTGTTGAATGAAATAGTAAAGTGAGAATAATATGTGAATTAAATTTAAAAGCCCAATCTTGCAAATTCTCACTCATAAAGTTTTTCTTAGGCTACTTATTCCTAAACATAAAAGCCCTCCTTCCGTTTCCTATAGTTATCTATACTATTTTGGAAAGTGTATCTACTGTGGAGAATGAGGCAGTTAAGTGTAGAATATTTTATCATACAAAAAACTCCTCCAATGATAATAGATGTAAGAGGCTACAAGATTTTTTCTGGAGAGCCAGTATAGAAAGAAAATGTTACCAAAAGATGCACTGATGAGAGATACTTGGTGCCTCACTTGTCTACTAACCACATATGAGAAACCCATGTCAGCTTAATGTATGTTAAATTAATTCAAAGACAAGATGAATCTTCTGTAATTTAGGATCAGTATTTAAAATTGCAAATGTGTTCACATTATGAATGATTTATCCATGAAACTTGTTGGCAGGATATATATATGAGAATAGAGTTTTGTGACCATCATAGGCTTGGGGTTTATGAAGAAGATCAGACTTACGGTTTAATTAAATAGAATAAGGTATTTTAATTTCTGTAACTTTGTTGTTTAGGTCATTGGAGTCAGTGATGGATGAGACTTAAGGACTTTACATACAAGGTCCTAACAGATCTTGCAACATTCTCTGTGCCATGTAGAACTTCCCATCATCACAGTCAGGATAATGGACTTGTACAAATCATCAGCATGACCTGTAATGTTAACACCAGTAGTTCTGTGTAAGAAAATCGTCATGCATCTGTCATATCAGGATTCTGACTGAGAAGAGTTATGTTTTTGTACTTTTCATAACTGCAAAGGTCCTTACCCTGTTCTTAGTGAGGCAGAACTGCCACCATTATAGTAATTAAGGATGTACTGAAGATTGCACGGTGTGGTCCATTTTCTGTAGCACTAATAAGTAAGATCAGCTAATATGCTATACTAAGTAGTAACCTTCCTTCTGAAGTTCTCAGGGGACATTCTGTAACAGGTTTATTTTTATGACATCTTTCTGACTGACATTAGTATTCTTTAGATACACATACATACATGAATACAGTCATACATGCTTCCCAAGGATTGTTTGTACAGTTAAGAAAAGCATGTTCATCACCCTAAAGTAGTTCGATTTTCATCTTTTGCATTATTCAAATACTCTGAAAAACTGGTTAAATTCTAGAATTGCGAGTATTTCTTTTGTTAATGTGGGAAGTATATCATGGTTTAAAGCATTCTGAAGACCCAAATACAGTTTTCCACCAGGCAAATCTTTTCAGATCCTTATGCAAGTGACTTAGTAAAAGCTGGGCACCAAAAAAAGGTAAGTTTGAGGAGGTACACCTCAGTCTTTCTGACTCTCCATTTGTCAAACATGTATAATAGTACTTTCCTAGTTCAGAGACATGTTTTGGATACAGTATAAAAATTGTGTAATAATAGGACAGTGTAAAAATGAGGACCCTGCACGGGTACTGAAAGACAGGTAGTAGTAAAAATTGCCACAATTTCCAAAATCTGCAGCCAGACATTTCTGTGGTAATCTCCTCATGGTTTTGTTTCTTTCCATGAAACACAAGGAGAGGTTACCTACTGTCTGCACAGCATTTTCACACTCCTTAAACATGCAGGATATATCTGCCTTGGGGATGATAAGACGTGGGATTCATCTCATTACCAATGCCAAATGCAATCAGAAGACAACTTGCTGCTTTAATTTCTGAGGACTTATTCTTATAGGTATGATTGTAGTTAACGTTATCATGTGATCATTTAGAAAAAAAGGTGAATAGTTGTTTTTCCTCTAGTCTATCTACCCATTGGCAATGAGTAGTTAGGATTAAAAGCTCCATCTAGCCCAAGGCTATAATGAATATTCAGGAAAAATGATTCTGTACTGCTGCTTGGGGAAGTAAAAAGACAACCCCTGTAACATTAAAATCTCCTGTGCCTTTGGAATAAACAAGCAATATTTGATTAAGAACAGGAAGACAGAAGACACACTGATGTACATCTCGTACCAAAAGAGACTTTATATGGTATTAAATTACCAACAGATTCCTGTAGATACAGTACATGAATCAATATTATGTTTTAGCTGATGATAATTTCACTAAGCTTTCATTTAGATGTTGTTTGTTAAAAAAAAAAAAGAAAGAAAGAAAGAAGAAAAGAAGAAAAGAAGAAAAGAAGAAAAGAAAAGAGAAAGTACAGCAGTTAAGTGAAGGGTGCTGTCAATGGATGTTAAAGTCCATTGAAGCATTCATTCATTCTTCTGCATTGACACACGCAGCAAAATGATGCTGCAGATTCTATAAAAATTGTACTATATCATCATTGATAACAAAATCTACAAACCTAGTTATGTGTAATGGAAGAAGAAAATTCATAGCAACGTGGTAGACTTTGAACAAAAAGCATTAAAATCCTGTACCAAATTAAGCAGAATAATATTTTAGGTGGTTCATATTGTTGATTTTAGAAATGTAAATGCCTATTTGTTTTTACAGCTAATAACATTTTACATATGAAACTATTCAGAAAATATTTCTTAACTATGCAGGCTTCACGCATCACTTTATCAATGATAAAATTTGCAGACATTGTCATAGAGTTGGACTGGGGTAAAAAAAATCATATTTATGTTGTATTAGTAGTGACACAAGTATTTTTAGGAGAGATTTTCGTAACATAATTTACATGCCTCAGGTTACATTCTCTTATAAGTTATATTCTCATCCTTTGAATGTTTTATAAATACGATCTCTGCTAAGAATCAGTAAATGGACTTTGTAAACTGGGGTCAATCTTTCACAAATCTGCATAGAGGAGGCCCTGAATCAGCAAAATATGTAAGCAAAGTGAAGTCTATACATAACCACTTTAAAACTAGTGTTTGGTACCAGGTTACCTTGTTAATTTTGCACCTCAGTTTAAAACTTCACTGAATATGATAAAAAATAAATAAATCCCAGAAATGTTAGATTTTAAACTGCATTTCAAGTTGGGATAATTTCTTTAGTCAATGATCACATTTAAAAGTGAACTATCTTTCTAATCACTTAAATCTTTCTCAAAAGTTGTCTTCTTGTGTGTCTACAAATTATTCTCTGTCCAAAGGTAAACTTCTATGGACTAGTTAAATTGTCTTAGATAGGATGGAAATTGGGCTAATATGAATCAGAGATCTCCCAATGAGTTATTATTCAATGTGGATTAAAATAACTGTATTTTTAAAGTGCTAATGTGTACTGGAGTAGGAATTTTTATGGCAGCACTGTAAGCACTAGGAAGTCAGTATGAGTTATGTAGTGCCAACATCCTGAACATTATTATGAAGATTTCTAAGGAGAAGAATTAACATAAAGAATATACAATCCATATCTTCTAGAGGGTCTCTCATTTCTGCATTGGGCCTCAAGGAAATTCAAAACAGAAATGAAAGTCAAAGACACAACTACTTTCATACTGCCAATGCAACATTCATACATATTTCATGGAAGCACATGGGCGGGGAGATCACCGTTTTTATTGGAATGGCACAGCTATGTCTCACGATTTTACTATTCATGTAAAGCACTGTGTACTTTCTAGGAACACAGCCTGTGTTTTTTATGTTTGCATTTAATCGTTGATGTAAAATGACAAAAACGGCAAGGGAACATTTCCTGCATGTTCACTAAACTGAGAAGAACCTTGGTGTCCATTGGATTGTTTTAATCTAAACTTCATTTAGGATCATCCTATTTTCATAACAATGCAGCTTTCTGAATTTTTACAATAGCCAAATGGGAGAAACTTATATGACAGGCTTAATTATCTGTGAGTATGATAAAGATTTAGTAAATGTAAATAATTGCTGCAGTACTAATTAACCTACCCACAGGTTATACTTGTACTAAATCTTGTAACAGTTCATTTTTGAACCAGATCAGGCACCATGTTCTACATGCATCAGTGTTGCAAATTGTAAAATATGTGTTGAAGAGCATTATTAATAGCCAACAGAAAAAAAAAAGAAACACCAACCCACACCCTAAGAGTTATATTGAACAATAACCATGACATGTACCAGAATCAGAATGTTAGTTCTACTGAGCTGTTTTCAATGGGAAGGATAGCTGATTACAGTCTACGTGATATATTTTACATAAGGGAAGTAAATGCACAGAAATCATGAAAAGCCAACACTTGAAGATTTCTATTCTGAGCTTCAAGAGAGGAGATTTTGGTCTTTCATTTACATTTTGGACATCCCAAGTTATTCTGTGGTCAAAGGAAAGTCCAGAAATGTGGAATTGCATTCTGATAGCCCTGCAACCTCGACTTATTCTTGTTGTTCCAATCAAGGCGTGATCAGCCAATACTTCAGGATTGTGTTATTTATATGATAGTGGTTATTTTCAACATACCTTATATAGAGTGAGTCATTAAAATTTAAAAGTAATTTTTAAAATAAATGGGTAAAGAAACTCTCTGTCATCCAAAATGATATTTTTCCCACTCTGGGAAGGGAACATTTTGTGGTATCTTTGTCTTCTTCATGAACTAACCTTTCTGCAATGGATTTGCGGTTACTTGATGTGTCTTAAATAAGCTAACTAATGAGATGAGGTTCGGTCCTGGTGTGTAATTTCACAAAATCACAGTACAGCCACTTATAACAAAGTTTTCTATTGCCTTGATATACCTTTTGTTCATATTACTTTTAATTATGTTCTATATTTATCTGACCTATTTGAACAGGATCCAGAGCTGGTACGGAACATCTGTCGCTGGGTTAGACAAGCTGTTCGGATTCCTTTCTTTGCCAAGCTGACCCCAAATGTCACTGATATTGTTAATATTGCAATGGCAGCGCAGGAAGGTAACTGACTCTCGTGCACAAGCTGTACAGATTAACTAATTTGCTGGATGTGGGGGACATAGGAGAGTTGCAGAAATAATAACAAATAACAGAAACAAATGCAAATACGGTTTATTTGATGTGTTTAGAATAAGTGCAGTGATCAAAGGTTTCCTAATTTTGTCCATGTTTTATTCTAGAATATAGCAATATATAAAGAGAACTATATTAGATTGTTAACATTAAATCATATATGTTTGTGTGTGTGTTTGCTCACTCCAATTTCTATCACATTTATATGTTTACCATACCACTGTATCTTCCCCTATTCCTATGTTTGGTAGTAAAAATAGTGCAAATGTCCTGAGAAATCAGAAATGCACCATTTAAGGGCATATATATATATATATATATATATATATATAAGTTTTTTTTTTTCCTTAGAGCTTAAAATACAGAGTGGTTGGAAATGAATTTGAAAGTAGGTGTATTAATCCATCACTTAGAAACATGGTCATCACTTCTCTGTTACACTATTTCATACTCACGGGGAGAAAAAGAGAAGGGCTGGCTGAGTCAATGCAGAGTTGGTGTTGTCAGCTCGGAGGAGGTGACCCCCATGCTGTGGCATCTCCTGACGTTGAGCAACCACTTCAGTAGATTCTGTTGTACATAGCTGAATGGCAGAGATCTGCCTGTCTGTCCCAGTGCTTCCCAGGTGCTGTCTTATAATTCTCACAGCTCTTTCAACTGATGAGGCCTGTCTTGAAGCTAGCATTAAATTTATCAGCCCAGGACTGGTTTTAAGGACCCTTCTGGACATCCCCTTACAGTTTGTTGCTTTCTGTCTTCAGCTGTTTATTTGAATTTCTAGGTATTTCACAGTTTCAGTTTTTCTGTTGTTTTTTTTCCTCTCTTGTTCTTCTACGCATTATTTAACAAAAAGTGACTGACCTTTTCCTTCACAGGTGGTGCAGATGGTGTTACAGCCACCAATACAGTGTCAGGACTGATGGGACTGAAAGCAGACGGCACACCTTGGCCAGCAGTTGGTGTAGGACTGAGGACCACATATGGTGGCGTGTCAGGTAGGTGTTGCCCTTTTTGATGCATACTACTTCCTTGGAGGCTTTCAAAACATCAGGAGGTCCTTGTAGTGGGCTAGAATATCATGTCTGCAGTCGCACCGAGTCCTTAAAGCTCACTGCTGGTCAATGTTTCTAATAGTCATGACAGATGGAACAGATTAAGTGTGAAGGCTTTTGTGTTGCCCTTTCCTTAATGGTAAAACGCTGCATCAGAATATTGTGATAGGGTCACTAGAGAGGGAAGGAAATCTCTTCTCTTGTGACCCTTGCTTTTCCTCAAATTTTTCATTCTGTCACAATTGTCAGGCCCCACGTTAGACAGAGGCTAATGAAAGGGCATCGTAGGGGGAAATATCAACAATCCAAATGCAGTGTATGTTTCATAGCCCGAACTCCAGCTATCCTCTCGCCTTCCCACTGAACGCACCTCTTCGAAGGAGAGTATTTCATCGTCTTCCCACTGTGGTAAAAATGATGAATTGTATTAGGTAAATATATGCCTATTTTTGTAGCCTTTTCCTTGCGATATATAAGAATATCTAGTGTAGACTATATTTCCAAGTCCTGCTTCACAGTTTAATTTTAAAACCAGCAGCAAAACTTTTACACTCCAGTTCAGTGCCTATGCACACTAATGAATTAATCTATTGACCCTGTGCACTCTGTTGCTGTGACAACATGAACTTGGCCCTGCAAAGACAATACTGTGAGCTTCTTGACTTTACTGGTATGGAGATTAGTCTCCTTGGTGATAGAGGTAGCAGTAAATATACATAACAGAAGTAATAGCATCCTCCTGATTGAGTCAAACCTACTTTATCAGACCCGCCTCCCACCTCACCCCAAAAACGTAATCAGAGAAGACCAGACAGGCAAAAAAAAGTGACTAGTGTTATCTTTAGAGAACCATAAGAAATGTAGCAAAAGATACCTTTTAAACAAACTTTAATTCAGACAAGTATATTCAGTGGAAAATTGCCTTATTGCCTTAGATAACTACATGGAATTTGGAATTTTTTAGAGAACACTAAAAGGCAAGGAAGAGATAATCAGAAAAATCGCTATGCCTATTGCATAATGATTATTTCACAGTGACAGTCCAATAAGATGTTATAATTTTAATATCATGCAAAATGGGAGGAAGAGGGGAACAAGAAGAGAACAGCTACAGCCCATTTCAATTTCTCTAGCCTGCCATGTTGACAGGGAAAGAATAAAGGAGGTCACAGTGGGTGCTGTGCATTAAAAATTAATAAAAGAACTATTGCAGTAGTATTTTATATAAGTAACACCATTCACATTTTCTCATTTAAGTTGCAATTTCTGAAAAATCCTTCCTACCATAAGTCTGTCTAATAAAATCTATAAAATGACTGCATTATGAAAAGTGTGTCTCATGTCACAAATTTAAAACATGCATGTAGTGTACATTACAGTGGCACTTGGATGCTCAGCTCTATGGAAGGACCTACCTGCATTTCCATGGTTTATAATTCTGTTATAAATGAGACCTGAGGAAAAAATCTCCATTTCTTTTATTTATATGTGTGTGTGTGTGCATATGTTAGTACAGAAATATATTTTTCTTCCTGAAGTTTTACATGTATCAAAGGAAATAGAAGATGTCATTTTGGGATGTACCATTACCTCTGATATTTAAAAAATATGAAAACCACTGTAAGTGCTGTCAATTTATTATGTTTTGAAAGAGTATATTGTTGCAGACAAATAAATAAAGGTTTCTTGCTTGTAATTGACATCAGTAGGTCCCAATCCCACAACTCATTGTGCAAAAGAAAGCCACAGAGCCAATAAAGTCAATAGACACTGCACACGCATTGCAATCCTTTCTGCTTGGTGATCAAGGTATAACTATACAAATTTACCAAAGCAGGAAAGCAATTTTAAATCAAGAGAGCTAGCGTGCTTACGAGAAGGTAAAAAATGGGAGAGCGTTGGCCTCGTTAGAGCAAGGGGTGGGCAGCCGTGGGCCTGAGCTCTGTCCCTGGCCGTGCTGGGCCCAGCTGGTGGCCTGCAGCCAGACGTTTGACCTTTCCCTGTGCCATTTTCCCTGCCTGTTAAATGGCAGTAACACCACTTACATGCCTACAGGCTTCCCGGGGAGTGCCTTGTGCTCCTCGCACGAAAGTCGCTTTTCTGTTTTCATCTGCGTAAACTTTTTGTTCTATTTTGTTCTATTGTATTATCTGATATAGTCAATGAGTTTTTGTTGTTTTTTTTTTTTTCAAATAATTTCTCTCAAGAGAGAATACCTTTTTATGTGAAAGTCAGTGCTACTATAGAAGCAATAGGTTTGGGCCGTTTTCTGCATGTTTTACCAAAGCACAGCTGGTTTATAATGTTCTTCAGTGCACAGATCTGGAGTAGATAGAGGGGACAGCCAAGCCGTATCTTGCTTTCTGGATTTCTTCCAATTGCACAGATTTTTGTTCTCTTCTGGACTAGAACTGGCTCCTACTTGGCAGGGACCTACAGTACAGGAGGGGAGCGAGGCAGGTGCCTGCACCTCACGGGGCCATGACACCGCTGGTGCTGTCTGGTCTGGGCACAGGGCCTGGCGGCCTCCCTGTCAGGTGGGCTGCTGGGGTCTGGAAACCCACCTAGGCTTGTAGCCGTTGGCCCTCAGGATCATCTGGCTGCTGAGGTATGGCTTGTAATGGAGTATTTGTGGTGCTGGATTGACCTGGATTTAAAAAAAAAAAAAAAAAAAGCTTGTCTTGCATTTTCCCCTTCTCTTTACGCATAACTTGTAGGAAACTCCCCAACCTTCAGTAGTGTTGCCTACAAGTACAGAGGTTGCTCTTCCTGAAAGGGTGGTTTTACTTTGAAGAACGAAAGCAGCAGCTGCTGTGAGCAGGGGCCACCATCAGCAGCCGGGACGCATTCCCCTTGATGTCACCTAGAGAGACGTGCCCCGTGCTGCACGCCCTGCGTTTCAGTCATGGCCCTGAAGGCTGAGGGAGGCCTGCACCGCGGTGGAGGGGCACAGCATGTGGCAGCAGGAGGCCAGCGGAAAGCTGGAGGTAACCCTCCTTGGCTCCAAATGCAAAGTCAACATTTTGCCCCCGACATAAGGCTGCAGGCTACCTCCTGCCTGCTGGCCAAAGGGCTCTGCAGAAACCTGGGGTGGGCTCCCGGTGGCACGGCCTGGTGGGAGGAAGGAGCTCCATGGCACCCAGTGCGTGCCAGGGGCGCGCAGCGCTGCCTGGGAGGCTCTGCAAGCTGGGTGTTTGTGGGAGCTGGGCCCGTAGAGGACAGACATTCATCACCACCTTATAAATTCACTATGGTCACGCATTTCTTAATACAGTGTGGGTTACCTTCGCCAGGTGAGTGTAAGTTCACTCCAGTGAGTTTGATGAAGGTTTCAGTAAAGAGCAAATAATGAAAGTCCATTAATCCCCTTGCCTAGCAGCAGCCTGACATTTTGACTTGCAGTCTTCCTTACCTTCTGTTTAAAAATGTGCTCATACATGGATATGTACTAAAGTTTTTTGATGTGTGTCTTCCCCTTGGCCTCCTCCCTCCTCATCTGCTGCATGTGAAGCAGCTATATGCTGAAAGATTGTTATTTGTCTTTCTAGAAGAGAGCACCACTGGAAAGGAATTTTCTTTTTAATTCCTTTTAAATTAGTAAATGACAGGTAGTTTAGTATGTTTTTTCCAACATTAATAAAAACTAAAAAAACATTAACTTCATTGCCAGATTCTGATATGTCTTTGAGAAAAGACTCATGTCTGTTTTTTTTAGAACATCTAAAATATTTTTTTAAAGTCTTTCAAAGAAGGAGATACTTAATGAGATTACTTAAAAACCCCATTTAGCTTTGAGTTGTCACTGTCGATGTTTGCTTCCCAGCTAGTGCTCAGGAAGTGACCTTCCTGTTTTGATATAATTTGATCAGCTGAAAATTGCTAAGCTGTGAGAAGCATGGCTGTTTCCTCCATCCTACCTTACTGTTTGTTGGGTGGTTTTGACAGGGAGAATTCCAGTATCCCAGGTGAGCGTTTGGCCACTGGACTGTAGAATTAGTCACTCTCCCTCCTCCAGTTCCCTGCAAGTATTGAATTATTAATACAAAGTGAAACAGCTCTCACAGGATACACACTATCAGGAGCAGAGCCTGCTGACCTGCACACATGCCTGATTTGGGAGATCCACATTTAAATCCCTGTTGTGAGCCAAGGAGTCCCACCTGGGTCCTCTGCACTCCAGGTTAATCCTCTGACTATTGAACAGGGTGAAATCTCCTGTGTTTTTCTTCACCTTCTACCTCTCTCCTAGTGCCAGAAAATCTTTGCAGGGAAAAAAGTCGCTGCAATTTTGACAAATTGGTGTTTTTTAAAGAAAATTATTTTCTAATTGGCACCATAGAGCCTCAGAGGAGCCCAAGGGCTACAGTAGCCCTACTCATTTCTGTGGCCACATCACATGAGAGGACATAATGGTTAGAGGAGCCCAGTGTTCATCCATTTTTTTTATAGGTTTCTAGGAACTGCCCCTTATTCAAAAAGTGGAAATGTCTTGATAAGCCCCCAAAGTATATTTAAGGAAATAAGCCCTTATGATGAAAGAAAAACACTGCAATTAAGCTTCGGCTCTCCAAACTATTGTATGTGTTTGCAGAATTAGAGACATAGTTTGATTTCCATTAAGGCGCTTTTAGAATTGACCCAGCAGCATTTCAGGTGTGAGAATATAGAATACATGAGATTTAGACTCTACCCCAAGTTGTTCTTGTATGCATGCAATACAGAGTATTTGTTTCTTAAAAAGGAGGTAATGCTGTTATTTATCCTCACAATGAGTAATGATCTCTGTCTCTGAAAGAGATGTTTTCCTCTGTATAAATATAAATGATTTTGAAAATGTGTATTTTGTAGCTACTAGAATAAGATGCCAGGTTTCCCAGAGAAATGTTAATATACTGTCAGCTACTACATGCTTCCCTAAGATTTGTTTCCTTTAAATGTATTTTAAAATTTAAAAAAAAGTTTTTTTCATGAGTGTTCATACTGTTCTTCCATATTCCAGATGTGTTTTATAAAACACATCACATTGCAGCACTATAGGATATCTGTTGCAGGCAAAATAGAGCAGAGCTTCTGTTTGAATTTCCATGGGTTTTTGTTCTTCTTTGTCATATGTTTGTTTCATTGTTTCTGTCTGGAAACCAGCTCCTTAGGGGATAAATTTATAAAACCATACACTGGACTTAGCAAAAAACTTAGGTTAAAAGCAAATCTCTCTACTGTGCACTCACTATGTATCCTTTTAATGCTTTGTTGCAAAAATATTGCAGTATTTTACGCTAATAGTTCAAACACCTCATGCCTATGTGCTGTTACTTTGTCCAGTTATTCCGTTCTGTAGTATTTTGACATTATTTGCATGAGTATGTGGTATAGCATATTAGTGTATGCGTGTATGTTTTCCAGAACAAGAGAGATTCAGAAAGTTGTGTGTTCTATCTTCATAGCTGACCAGAAGAGATGTCAGAAGGAATATATCTAGATATCAGATTCAGTCATTAAATGTGGAAATGTGTAATTGAAATCAGCAGAGGCAGTTCATTTTACTTACTTTTGAAGTAAGTTAGTGGAGCTGTCTCTTTTTACCAAAAAAAAAAAAAACCAGACAGCAATTGTGACTTTAAGGGAACACTTTGCAGCTGTTATTTCATTAAATTAAAATGTATACATTATATGAATAATTGACATTATTAATAGGGATGTATATTCTTATCTGAAATATATGAATTATATAGAAAGAGGAAAATTTGAAGTTATAATAATAAGAGCTGCCTTTTAATTTTAATTTTATGACACGTCATTAAAAGAAAAGTGGAAAAAAAAAGAGATCATTTGCTTTCATAATCACAGTTCTCTGTGACTCTGCAGTGTTGATTTTGGTCAATAGAAATGAATGAAAAGCTGCCCATCATTGGAAATAAAACAAAATGTATATATGCATATGCACTCCTGTTTACTGTAAATATTTACTGAGAGTTAAAGACTATTTACATTAACATATATTTATAAAACAGTGTGGATAGGAGTAAAAAACAAATATATGCTATAGTACAATTTTAATTTCGGTTTATTATTTCTGTTAAATGTTGCTCAGCCATTAAAAGCCCTTATTTGCATATATTATGTCAGGATTCACAAAGAGTCCTCTGTTTTCCGTGGTGTCCTTGCAGCAGTCTGATTTCTCTTAGTGTTCTGCCGTCACTGGTCTGTGGAGAAGAGATCAGAGCCCTAATAATAGATTTTTGACAGGGAGCTCGCCTGCTACCTGCCCTACACAAATCCTCACTGTTCATGTTTGCTTCATGGCAACAAAGCAGACAGAAGGAAAATGCCAAGTGCTGAGTTTGAGGTACAGCCCTGCCATAGCTTGACATTTCAGCAGAATAGCAGTTTATGAGATGCATAATTTTTCATCTGGGACTCAGCTGCCATTTTCATAGAAGCTTGCAGCTCATCGACTGACTGGAAGTAGGGCAAAGGTTTACAGCATAGATCAAGGTCTACATCCTTCCCATAGCTATTTAAAAATAAGTATTATTCTCCAGATAAGGTCAGAGAACTAAGCATATTTTCTCCACTTTTAATATTTTTAGCCAATTTCTTTCCCACAAAGAAAACACTTTGCGCTCCTAGCACAGGTGCTGTTTGTATTTGATGAAAAATGATCATAATTGATTTCATTTTCCAAAAGATTAAATGAGTCCTGAAAAAGAATGAAACATGGGTCTTTACAAACAGCTTCTGAACAAAGCTGTGTTTTCTCCTCTTACTTTGAAAAAAACTCATTCCAAGCTTGAAATGAATGAAAAGTCTTTACTCTTGAAATGTAATTGGTTTGTGTTTTATTATTGTTATAGATTGCATTTAAATTTTCACATTCATGCACGTGTATTTGGGAAACAAATGCAGTGTAGGTACATGTAAGTGAGTGTTTAATTTAGAATTACACATCTCTGTGAGCGTCAGTAACAGTTCACCATGTCACAGTCTCATATAGAACAATGGTACAGTACATTGGATTAATTAAAGAAGCCTTGCGGAGAACTGAATTCTCAGTATGTCAAGATTTCAATTTTATGTTAAATATTTTCTAAAGGCCAGACCCTTAAATCTCAGGGGCTGTACCAAGCAGTGAGCTGTGAATTTAACCATAGGCTAACTGCTAATGATAAGGAAAAGAGTCCAAGTTGAGGCAGCTGTAATACAGTCATTGGATTAGGCTATCAATCACTCCGTTCCCTGAGGAACAGGCGAAGACGACAAAACAGTGAAAAGGGAAATTAGGAAGGGAGGGCATGACTAGAATGAGATTCTTCACCAAATGTGTCTGTTAGTTGGCTGAATACCCCAAGCATCAGACAGAAATGTCCAGCATTGCTCTCAGACTAAAAGCCGAGTATTCGTTTCAAACTCCTAGAAAACCATCAAATCATCATTAACTGTTGCTAGTCTGTACAGGGTTCTGAAATGCAACCAGGTATATTCTGCAGTTTTAATAGCCTCTAATTTGATTAATCTTTGAACTACTCTTGTTGAACACTCTGGATTTTCTGTTTAAATCAAAGCTCACATATAATATGTACAGTTGAAATTATTCATTTCCAAAAAGAGTGGTTTTTTTTTTTTAGATGAGCAGATAACCATTAGTCTATCATAGGCTATCAAGTCCTACTGATGTCAGGTGATGATTCAGATAAAACCATAAATTCTACTCAGGCGTAATACGGTAAAAAAAAAAAAGAGAGAGAATGACTGTGGCCTAGATTGTCCAAGCACGGGTGAAAGAACGTGTGGTTTTAATCTGCGTGCAGCTAGATAAAATGGGAAATCAGTTCATATAATCATGCAGATTGACATGGTTAAGTAAAGAGTGCTTGTGTAGTTAGCGACTTAGAGACGTAGTCTGATTAACAAAGCCTGGAAATGAATAGATGAAGAAAGAGAAAAGTGAAAGCATTTTAAAGCAGGCTGATGGTACAGGGGCTTGTATTTATACTTGTTTGCAGTAATGGGCAGAGATGAATGTACCATATGCACGCTACAACCTGGTGAGGACTGTTAATACCAACAAGATTGAACCTGTCGGTGTTGTCTTTGTCAGCACTGGCTGATTGTCTTTCCATGTCTGTCAGGTCTAGGGGAGGATGTGTCTCTTTTATGATCACCTCTTCCAATTTTAAGCAAATGCTCACAAAAAAATCTCTCAGGATATTTTCATGTCATATATCTAGGAGACTATGGTGTTGAAAAAAAGAAGATATATTTGTATCATAAAAAAAACTTACTGCAATTTGTTTTGGAAGTCATTTAAGTAACATATGACTGTAGGCTAGAGCACAAGAAGATAATTTTAGGTGGCAGTGTTCAAGCTGACCTGCAGGTCTGCAAAGCTTTGTTGCAGCATTACATACAAGAAGGATTCAAACTTGAATAGAGGTTGTGAGACTTTAGTGAGTTTCGGAAGGAAAGTCCTGACAAATGAGACAGGTTCCAAATTTGTGTGAGTACATGTTGGTGTTACAAGCTCCCTGCTGTTGATTGTGCAGAGCCCGTAATTGTCTTTTCTGCTCCTTTTCTGTCTACTCCATATCCAAATCAACAGCAGGGTTGACTTGTTTGAAAAATAAAGACTTTGCAATACACTTAACATCAAAACATGAGCTAACAAATAAATAGAAGAATGACTGTTATTAACATCTGTTAACGCAAAGCTGCATGCTGTTCTTTCTTCTCTCCTGTGGGACAGCTGTGCTAGCAAGACAGGCCAACTGACTGCTGTCTTCCACCCTGTCCCAGGATACTGCCGCTGCTGACAGTACGCCCCGGCTTGCGCACTGCCTGCCAGCTCCTCCACCTGGCTCAGTAGCTGCGGTAGCCTCGGATATCGGGGCTCCCACTATTCTTGCTACCTACAAAACACTGAATCGATGGGCTTTGGAAATGGGTCAGGAAGTGGCTTGAAGAGAAGGTTTCAGTTACATGAAACTGCACTTGCTTAGGTTAATCCAGTTGCAGGATATTTTGACGATCAGATACCAGGGACTGGGGGCATAGCGGGGAGGTAGGGGGGAGTAGATCTTTGGAACAACTAAACCCAGGGCTTTGCTTTACATCCAGCAGTGTCAGAAGGACATACTTAAGGAGTTATTGCTGCTGTCCTGCTTCCACATAAGAGGAACGTTCACAACACTGGTTAGCTATGATTTATAATGAACTCGCCATAGTGAATACGTCTTTATTCACCTAAATCCTGCTAACATTCTGTATTTTTAGTATCCTACTTCAATGATGAATAAATCCTAATGCTAACTTCACATATAAAATGCAGAATACAAAATATAGCACATTTGTTTAACTGAGTAGATCCTGGGTTTGTATTTCACTGGGCATTGCTTCATCCCTTATGAGTTATTGCCAGAAGCATTTATAAAAGTATTTCACAACTATCAGAACATTTTATTTTTTTTTTACCTTTCAAAAGAATGCAACTAATATATTGCAGTCAGCCAGGGGATCTGCATTTTAATGTGTCTTTTCATGCAGGCGCATCATTGTATGGAAGGAGCTATACAAATATCCTTCTCACAAACAGTAAATACAAACATATCCTACAAAATCTTTTAGGAATCCTGCTGTAGTAATTTGGTTTTCCAATTTGTGAACAATTTGCAACATCTATGTTGCCAGGTAATTGCAAATGTCTTCCCTATTAACATGTAACATATAACCATCGTTGCTAAGTCCTGTTTAGATCCCAAAGGACGCTCATAGTGAGGGATTTAGCCACCATTATTTGGTATAAATGAGAGCTGAGTGAGAACTGTTGAGTGCAGCGTCCCACTGTTTCAGAACGAGGCGCACACATCCATAGTGCAGCTGTGCAGAGAGGGTGCTCTTAAGGACATGAGGTCTGGCAATGAAATGTACGGCACCATACCTGACTCAGCACAGAGGTAAACCTGATGCTGAGAAGAACTTTGTTACTGGCAGCTCAAAACAAGGGGAAAGCTGTGATTTGTTTCACAAGCAGGCCTGCTGAGGAGTATGTGGTTAACTGTGTTATGGTTGTGTCTGGCCATTTATATGTGTTTCATGGCCCTCCTGAGTGATGTACTGATTTTCAAAAGCATGTATGATTACTCCAGTCCATTTTGTCTGGGCTGAGCTTATCTTACTCCCTGTCATTTATTGTTGTGCTTACACCATTAATGCCATGTCAGCTGCCTGTGTATTGATTACACCAGCTTTGGCAGCATTTTCACTGATTTTTGGATATATGCCCACTCGAGAGCTGTTTAGATTTTAAAAGGGCGTACTCAGAGAAATCTTGTCATTCTAGGCCCTGATAAGCTCTGCTTATCAGGAGCACTTGCACAGAAGGTGTTGCCAGACAAGGTATTTAAGAATCAGTTGCTTTTTCTTATAAATTAAGGAGCTTCTTCAGAACTTTTTGAAGTTGGGATTTGAAGAATTCGGACCTCCAAATAGGAACTGGTGATTCCCTAAGCAATATTTTGAAAATACCTGCCACAATCTAGGTTATTGAAAGAATGAAGAGATTGCTTATGTCTTTGTTGTTCATGAAAACATATTAGAGGATCAGTCCCTGGCAGGTATCCAGAGAGGAGGAAAACCCTGCTGGAGGCAGGAAAGTCACTGCAAATCTTGCTCCATGTTGTTGAGAGGAATTTCAGCAAGGAGCTTCTCCCTGCACAGGGCTGGCATGGAGATTTCATTCCAACTCAGGCTTGCTATTTTACAGCTCTGAGAACATCCCCAGTTTATAGGTGAAGGCAGATTGTGTGGGGTGATAAAAGAGTCTTCAAAAACAAAAGAAAATTGTCACTCTTAAAATCCCTTTTGGGCATCTGCAATGTCCATGTCTATTGCTCTCTGTTTCTCATCAGTAAGAGTCTCCTTGGCTGAACCAATGGTCTGTTGGGCAAAAGGAAGCATGCAGCAGTGGTGCTCTCTTTCTGCTTCCATACCTGCGTTGCCTCCCTGAGCTGCCATTCCGGCTGGGACACCTCCGTCCTGGCAGCCAAGGTTCATCCCAGTAAACTTCAGGCACTGGACTGGGAGGCTGTTTATAAGCTTCTAGCTGGTCACAATGAAGAGAGGGGCATTCTCAGGGCTGGGTTGCTTCCTCACTCCATTGCCTTCAGAAATGTGAGGTTTGTATATTCCTAATTTAGGCACCCCCATCAAATGCCTCAGATAGTTTGGGCCTACATTTTGTTAGGCAAGTAAATGATTAATTATTTTCAGGTGCAGATTACAGTTTTTTCTGAAAACACAGATGTATCTGATTTTAGCATAGTCCATTTTCTAATCTGATGTCACAGGAGAAAGTGATGGTTGTATGTTTGACATTACATTAACTGATTGGAAGATATTTTAAAGCATCTGGTGTTTTTCTGTATTTTAATAAACCCTAATAACAGCATTGCAATCCCTTAATGCTGTTTCTCATATTCTTGTTACAGTAGGTATATGGCACGTGTTTTCTGGTTTAAAACGCTCAAAACAAATTTCAGCAATTTAATCTCAGTGTTAGGAAAAGGATCACAGCAGCTGCTATAGTATTTTGTATTTAAGCTAGTTTTTGTAAAGACTCGTGACATGCTCCCTGGGAGCTAAATATTGACAAGCATGCTCTGGCAAGCAAGATCAAGCTTGGTGAGTTAGCACAGCGCTAGTCTCTGCATTGACACTGTAACCCAAGTCTGAAAACTATTATCTTACTCCATTTATTTTGGCTTCATAGGTGATACTGTCCACTTAAATTACGAATTTCCACTGTATTTTTAATACTATAACTGTGGATTCGTATTTGATTTAGGACTAGAATACATGCAAGGTTTCTCATACATCTGTGTTTGATGACATCTTCATTAATGTATTGTGAATTGAATCACAAAAGGCAGCATAAAACCTTCATGACTTCAAACCTCCAAAACAGAAATAAACATTGAATGCAAAATAATTTAAAAATCACATTTATCTCTTATGCTGTGCAACAGACCATGTCCTAAAACTGTGAGTCTGTGAAAGCTCTTGATCAAAAGTGAAGCTTGGACATGTATTTATTATGGGATATAATTTAGGAGATTCATTTTTATTTGTATTATGTAACTAAAAAGAAAAATCCACTTTTTTTATTTTCTAATTGTAAGTGCAGCATGTTTATAATGCTACTAGTTTACTTTGTGAATTTCTGAATAAAGAACTTAAGCCTATTTGGGCTTCTAGTAAATTTGGCACATAGACTAAATTGATTACCAGATGCATTGTGCAACATATGGCATTGTACAGTCTTTGTGTGCTTCATAGTATTTTCTTAAATTACCAGCATTTGTTTTGATTCCAAAAATGCACTTGTCTATGCTTTTTAGTGCTTTGGACTTAAATGCTGGCTTTTCAGTGCTGAGCAGATGTGTTAGAATTTCATGTGGAACATTTATGCTTTTGTGAGTCGTATTCTTTGAGCACTCCACGCAGTGATAGCTCACACAAATGGGATCTCTTAGTTTTCATATGTACATTGATTGTTTAAAATAACCTTCAGAATTCCTAATAATTCTGTCACCAAGAAAAACAAGGAAGCAAGCCAGTTTTGCCCAAGGATACTTACTGCTTCCAGAGTGAATGAATTTTCAGGTATGTTTTATTTTAGATTAAAGAAAAACAGGAAGGAAGGAGAACATAATTCTTTATGGATGACAGCACTAGTGAACAACAGTCCAGTATGCTTCTGTGAGCAGACATATTCCTGTGCTTGAGGTTGTATTTTGAGTGGGCATAAAAATTCACCCATGAAAATGCACAGAATAAGGTGCTGAGGACCAGGACATTAGTGTATAATTTACTTCTAAGAACAGCCTGCTTGAGTTGATTTACAGAGGTTATCTGTAAAATAGTATCCCTTAAATTACCAACAGTTTTAGAGGAAAGAGAATATGACGAGCTGGGACAAGGGATTTGTAACCAGGACTGCCTGCTGCCTCTTCTCTTCAGGTGAAATTACTCTTCACACACGCATTTCCTCTCCAGACCTCCTCTTGCACTTTTGTCCTTTGAGATAAAAATATTATACCTTTGTATAATATTTGGTTATTGTCTCCTAAAAGGCACTGTGTAAGTGCCAAATATTGCTGGTATCTTTTTAGTAGCCGCAATGTGTGTTCTGAGCAGTATTTAAAATCAACAAACACATGTGGGCCCCTGACTTTGTGTTAATTGGCCTTTACTTTGATCACTGAAGACCAGTGGATGCAGTTTAGAGTTGTGTTGCTATCATTTTTCTTCAGTGGAAGCCGAGGGGATGAGTAAGTACATAAATTAAGTCCCTTACTCACCCTCTGAGCTGCCCTCATTGGATAACAATTAAAATGATCTGACAGAGCAACGCGCTGAATTCCCTTGCATCCCCTTATGTTGCTCTGAATACATCAAATAAATGAGTGTTTAAGCCTATTAATGCTGTTATTTTTTATTAATGCAGAAAGCAGAGTTAAGATACAGGTGTGTAATTTCATCTTGAAATCAGCACTGAGTTGTGTGGCTGATATAAAGGCAGGACTAATATAAACATGTTTTAATTACTAACCCTTGGTAATATATCCAAGGCTAGTAAAGGCCTCCACAATTAAGGTTTGCACTTCCTTTATACCACAGATAGTTTACACAGCACAGACATGCTATTATTTTACTTTCCATTAAGACATTAGCTCTTCAGCTCACTGTACACTGTCAGCTAGAGAAGTGGCATGAAACCTCCTGCAACTGTGAAGGTTATTAAAAAGAAGGAACAGAAGACAAAGCTTTTCTTTAAAATTGTCATCCATGCACAGCCAAGGTCTCAGCTAAAGCCAAGGTATCGACTGTCTGTGGGGGTGGAGGGCCCTTTTCTTTTACAGATAACTAAGTATTGTCATGCAAATTTCATTACAAAAATACAGAAGGATAAGGAACTAAATATTTAGAAACTTATGTACCTAGTTATAAAACTGTAATTATAAGAAAGTGTTCTTGTAACGAGCACTTCACGTCTGTCATACAGTGTTTTAATGTCTACAGTAGTTATTAGCTGAATATTTCCATTATTACCATTCTGTGAGCAACTGCCATTCTTGAAACTGATTGATGTTTAGGAATAAAGCACTTTTATTACATGTTGCCAACTTCTGAGGACCAATCTTATAACATACGGTACCTTCAAAGGAGTGATGATACCTCCTCTTTCTGGAACTAATCACATCTGAAGAAAGTGAAAGAGTGAAAACATTTTTTTTTTCTAGATAACTTTCATTGCATTGTACACTATTCTGCTACAGAATGATTATAGTGTTTTATCTGCCAAAGGTGACATTGGGCAAAGATAACTTTACAGGAAGAGAGATGTTTGAATATAGGCAACTAGCACTGTGGAGCGGTGTGGCTTGAGGCAGTGACTTTATTTGTGGGTTAATGAAACTGTGGTCTCAGTCTTTCACTGTCTGGGTGCAAAACAGTCTTCCGACAGGGTGTACTGGTTGCAGTCTTCACTAACATTTTGTTAGTTCAGTTTGTAGGCTTGTGCTCTGTCCAGACCAGCATACAGATCTGCAATTTCAAGGAAGAAAACAAGAAAAAAAACGAGAACCGCCGTCAAGTGTTTATCTTCTTAAGGCCACACTGTCTTGCTAGGGCCTAGGCAAGCTCTAATCATGCTTTGTGTGCTTTTCAAAGGACAAAGCTGTAAGGAAACATTGCGGGCAAGTTAGCTGTAAATACTGCTTGGAGGGGACTGGTACTTTGTGGAGCCTTTGTGCATGTTGCTTAATCATTTAAATTTCTTCACCCTCATCCTGCCTCTGTCCCTTACTGAAACTGATCTATAAAAGAAGAATGCCCTCCGGCTCCAGCGGGAGCTACCAGGGAATGTTAGTTTCTTGTGCTTTCCTCCCAAAATAAGGCAGAGAAAGAAAGTGATGTTAGTTTAACACTGCCGTACAATGTTATGTCCAAGGTCAGCTTGTAGAAGCCGTTTCACATGCTGATCTAACCTAAACGCATTAATGCGTAGCTCCCAATGACTATATTTGTGCTTCAGACACTGCCTAAATTTGGAAAGCTTCTGCTCCAAAGATCCTTCAGGTGCTGTATTAAAATAAATAAAGCAAGTCTTGGGACCTGAAGAATCCTCCCAAGAAACTATTTTCAGTAGGACAGGGAGGGAACCAGCTCCTAATTCATAATTTGATCACCAAATTACAACTGCTCCTGCAAAAATCATATCCCTTTCACATGCCTTCAGCATGAACAGCTCTGGGTTTTGTTCTTGTTCACCTGAATCCTTGTCTGCCCAGATAGCTTTGAGTCAAACTCCAGAACTGCGAAGTGAAATTGTCAAAAGGCCCTTCCTTTCCAAACACTACCCTGATAGCAGCTTGCTTTCCAAATACCTCAACAAACTCTGGTGTGGCTTTTTCTTTCCACATGATGATGTAGCCCACCAGCTTACAGACACACGCACATCCCCATGAACAGTCGAGGTAGGTAGTTACCATTTCTTGCTGGAAGAAAAAAAGTGTCAGATAACTTCCTACTCATCCTATGGCAAGCAGATGAGTAAGGCTGTGTGCTTCAACTACCTTAGCTATAGCTATCAGTTCTCCTACTCTTGGTTGTGTGAGTCTTGAAAAACGGGAAGTGTTGAAATAAATGGCTATGATACACACGGTGTTGAAATAAACATTTATTTTAACACATTGTATGTGATGAGCCATTTATTTTAACACTTTTCACTTGAAGTGTTGAAATAACAGGTTTTGTCAAGGGACGTGTCATCCACTGTTTTATGTATATGTGAATATGGAAATATATCTACTGAGTGTGCGTGTATATATATACTCACACAGATTATATAGATATGTAATAATAAAATGGCAGATGTGTGTGTAGACATGCTATTACACAGGGAAATACAGTGTTTTCAGCTGAACTGAAGTCATTTGTTTCACAAAATTTTTATGTTCGTGCCATCTTCTGCGTTTTTCATATATTTTATATATATATAAATAGATACAAATATATCCATACATGAAATTGTGATTACTAGATAGTACCAACTGGATAAAATAGATAAACCTCAAAATGGAATAAGTCTGATAATGAGGTATGTAAAGGCAGAAGGAAATAATTCATTTAAGCTTTCTGGATACTTAGTTTCTTTAATTTTCTGTAATGAACTTCCTAGACCAATGGGTATTAAACAGTATAAGGTATGCTTCAGATTTTGTAAATAACCTGCAAAGTTGCTGTACCGCATTTTTCAGTAATGCTTTTATTTTTACATACACCCTGGGAGCCTCAATGCCCTGCTCAGCAGTCAGTCACTACTCTGCGAGTGTGTCCTTACTCGAATACACTAAACTGCCTTTGGATGGCCAGAATTACGTATGCACTGAAGTACCTGCACAGACACTCGGACACACACACACGTCCTGCTTTCTGGCGCCTGGGTCGTGTTGACCGTGGTAGTTGTTGTTGTTAAGGAGGTTAAAGCCAGCTCAAACAAAGGTAGCGCTGCCTCCGAGGCTGACAGGGGCAACGCTGCCTTTGAACAAATCTGTAAGCTTCTGGGTAAATAGCCACAAACGCTTCTGCTAGACTTTGAGTTAAGCACATCTGCCTCTGCGCTGGAATAGATGGGCAGCGAGACTGGCTGTGTGCTGAAGTGAAACACTCACGTCTTGCAGGGGAGAGGATTACCCGGCACAATTTGTCAGGAACCTTTTTGTGCCACTGTGATGGTTGCAGCAGTATAGTCTGGTAACTGTGGACAGTATTTCTTGGATGGCGTGTCCCCCTTTTATGCTGGTCTAATTCATATGTCCTTTTGCTTGTGTTATGTTGGGAGTATACTTCAGTCATTAGCACTGCTTTTATTATTACTGTTATTTATTTGAAGTTGTTAGCACTACCACTCTTGGTGAAAAGGTTTTGTCCCGGCACAGTGGAAGGGCCCTGTGCAAAAGCTGCCTCCCCTCCTTCCAAGCACCCTGCGCTCAGCTTCGCTGCCAGGACCAGCACCAGCCAAGTGCCTCCTCTGAGTTAGGGAGGAGAGCACCAGTGAAGCAATCAGCAAAAAGAAAGGGCATGCTGAGCTGATTGAAGAACACGTAAAGCACCCTGTGAGAGAATTTCCAGCTTCAAGTCAAAGCAAACTGGAAAATATGAATGAAGTTAAATAAGGAACATCTGATAAGTTGCAACAAAAAACATTTTGCTAGGTTTCATGCAGATCACCAAAAGTATTGATTTTTAGTGGATCTGCAGTTTACAGTGAAAGAATGGCTTTGTTAGAAAATGTTTAACCAGCTCTTGCAGCAATCGCAAAACAATTTCTGTCCTCTTGATTTTTTCTACTGAAGTTCGATATGATTGAAAATTCCCTCGGGTCTTCCTGAATAAATAATATCTACAGATAAGAAAAATTTACTTTTTTCCTCTCTCTTTCTCTGATTCTAACCTTTTTAATTGAAAGAAGTCTCCAATGACTGCTAAACATTTATTGAATAAGAACTCTGGTGATTTTATGAACTTTCAGCTGAAAGAGCATAAATAACCATTAGTAGAAATTCAAAAATGGTAAAAATAAATTCTGAAAAGGACACTTTTTCCTCTGTGCTTATAAAAGTTCCATCATTTTTTACATTTAGGTGCCGTTTTTGTTAAAGGAAACATGAAGCAAAATGATTACTGCTTTTTTCCAGGAACACATTGGACTGAAACCCATGGGTATTTCAAATACAATCAAATGAGAAGTAAGCTTTGAAATTAAAAAACAAAAAACAAACAAAAAAAAATGGAAGGGGGAAATAATTATCAGAGAAAATATTAACATACCATCAGTTTATTGGGGCATAAATGTTGTACATAGTCATGATATGCTAACAAAAATGAGTAGAATGCAGTCATTCAATGTGGTTTCTAGAGCCAGAGTTGGCAGTAAGATAGAAATTGTTTCAAATCTGCAGCCATTAACTTTATTCTAAAGTCCTAGGGTAAAATCCTGACTTTGCAATAGTCAGCAGAACCCTTGCCATTCATTTGGAAGTGTTGGTGCATCACCCTTCAGAAATTATCAGTAAAATGAAACATTAGGTAGCCATTGCATTGAAGATGTGGCTGACTGTTGTAGAGATGTGCCATAAAACGTCTAGTCTCTCGAATGCTCTATTTGGGAGATGAATGCATAATTAAAAGTTTTGGTTGGAAACAGCCAGAGCGTGAGTACATAGTGCATTGTTATTACTGATTTTGGCAAATGGCTATCATTGTGTAAGTAGTGATGGACTGAACAGGCTGTGAAATAGATAAGGAGCAGTGAAAGAAGTCTTCTCCAGGTCCTCAGCTGAGTCAGAAATCCTGTGCTGTGCACCATTAAAGCTCTGGCAAGGTCCATTGTGAACTTGCTGTTTGGGCACATCCTGTATATTTTAGTGCACTGAATATTGTGCATTTTGGGACCTCATTGTGGATCGTTTTTCTCTCTAAACATGCCTGTTCATTGGATTTCTTCTGCATATAAATGCATTCACTGGCCATTTTGAAGGATGTGCCTGCTACACTGTTTCATTAAACTGCCGCGTTATCGGGTAATTGTTTAAACATAATGCCACAGCACTATCAAAAGGAAAGGTGAACTAATGGCATTTGCAAATGTCAGGGATTATCTTAACACTTTTATTATAGTTTATAAAAAGTAGGTTCAGGGCATTCCGTGACAATTATTTCCACAGAAATTGGTTATTTAAATAAATTGCTAATTATCTGGATATGACAGTATTGAAAACCCTGCTAATGAGTTATTTGATAAGTGTAGCTTATGGTGGCCACCTACAGGTGGGAGAGAGAAAGAACATATAGAATAATTGCAATCAGAAGAAATGCAATGCAAATGAATAGTTTATAACCTGTACATTTCCCTGGACTGTTTACAAATACAGGTTTGGTATGTGTATATATATATTTATGTATGTATATGTACTTTGATGACCAGTATGAGGCAGCCAACACATTATGTAGGAAATGTCTTAAAAAAGAATTGTGTTTTCTGTGTTTGTTTCCTAATCCCCAAACTTTCTTATCTAGTTACTTTCTGCAGGATTGGATTGATCATGTACAATGCCTGAACTTTCCCAGATCAATTCCCTCATGTAAAGCTTTTTCACCCAAGTCTGGTACTTGATGTCCTTGGCTTCAGTTGTCATTAGCTTTATTAATTTTAACAGTCAGGGAGATAACAATGTCAGCTGTCTTCTGAGAATGTATTTACAGAGAGAGGGAGGGTGATGTGTTGCTTAGATTCTTTTTATTTTTTTAATTTTTTTTGGCAGCATAGAGTTTAACACTATTAATCACAAATAATGCTGATTTTTTAGTATCAGTTTATTTTTCTTTGTAATGTTTAGGCTTTGTTGTTTAAATCTGATATTAATTTTGTAAAGAAGAACTGCAGTGTAATACAATATAATGCAAATTAGAAACAAATTTTACTTTGCAATGCACAGAATAGGGAGAATTATGACCCAAATTCATTTTTATTCCATTTAGTAACCATAGATACAAAAATTTACTTTTATGTAATCTACTAACCAAAGATGTGCTTTTCTTGTAAATCTGTCCGTCTTGTAGATATAGAGTTTGATAAAGGCCATTCAGGCTCAGTGTTATCAGTCTGACTTGATTCAGTTCTGTTGGTTGTGGATCATCTTTACCTAGACCATTTAGAGCTGCTGCAGGTATATTAAAGACTTTAAACTACCACATTGGTGCAAAATACTGCAAGTGAGACTGTAGCTTTGGTAAAGGGTTTTTTACTTCCAAAGGAAAATTAAACGATGAAACAAATAAGCAGGAAGAACACCTCTCATCAGTTTGTCATCAGTCTGCTGTCCTCAGGGCAAAGGCAACTCAGCCTACCTGTACTGAACAGGGCAAGGTGTTTGACGGGCGTATGTTCTGCTTCTCCTTCATGATGTATTCTGCCTGTTGGTTTTCCTCTACTGCAGTTCCTCATATTCAAATACAAACAAACAAACAACAACAAAACAGAAAACCAAAACACTTTGTTTTACAGCAAGAAAAAATATTGTGACTTTTGCATCATGTAGTTATTTCATTGTTTAAATCTTTATGTAATAGTATTTGTTCCATAATGAGAGACTTGAAAGAGTAGTTTTCAACATATAGTAGCATATCATCTCCACCACGTATTTTTCTCTTTCATTTTCAGATCTCATTCCCCTGCTTGAGGTCTGGATAAATGGACTTTGTTTATTAAATCTCATTATTTAACAGCATGGTAAATGATAGCCATGTCTAGCATTTGGTAGCAGCTCTAACACTCCTATCAAGAGAGTGCCACATCAACAGTTTCCCCAGCTATGGGTGCTTAACTAGTGAAATTACAAGTACCAACATGTCAAAGTATGTGGTGGATGCTTATTTTTTTAGCATATGAGATCTCTTTCAAATGCATGCTGGATTTGGATCTCAGCTTCTTAAATACCATTGGATTTATCAGACAACATTCTGCAAATTCCCACTACTACTTACAGCCCCTTTAAAACTTGGCATTAAATCTCCTTTATTTCAGCCTTTTAAAAACTCCTTCTCCACAAATCTCTGTAATGAAATTTATTACCTTCCTGTGGTACTCACATGAAAATGCAGGAAAATTGAGACGCTAGGTCAAATTCATTGCCCGTTTGGTTTGTTTGTTTCTTGATAGCTTGGCTTCACTACATTTTTTTTTTTTTAATTATTCTTTCTTTAATCTGGAAGGTTTTCTCACCATTTCACTAGGCAGTAGGATCTGCTATCACAAGTAAACCACAATGTATTCCAGACCAGCATTTTTAGTTACAGAAGGGGACGGTCCTGAGCAGTTGATCAAGAAATGTCCAGGAGAATGGCTGCACGTTCTGCCATAGTCTTTTTATGTTCTGTAGACTCAAATGCAAAGAAAAAATGCTGGGATGAATGGTGACACCTCGGTCAACCTTTTGATTGTCATTAGAGCCATTTATTTACTCATCAGAAGCACTCCTGAAATGTTTTTAAATTTATTTGGTTGAATTATAGATGAATGGAATACTTTTGTGATTGTACCAATTTATGACTAATTTCATAATCACCAAATGTAAGTAATAACTCATGTTATGGATATCAAGTGCAGCTAGTACTAAAAAGTATTTGTTCTATAATAAATTCTAAGCCTCACTGCCATCTCTGCTAGGCTTTGTCAAATCATATGCTTGATTTCTTTAGGCTGACTGAAGGCCTTTCTGATTACCTATTGTGCTGAAACCTTAAATAAACTGTCATTTGTTCCTTTTTCTTCATTGACCGTTGTACAGAGACCTTCATTAAAGTGAGAAGGTGGCTAATTTAATCAGACTGAAAAAAAGGAATAGATATATTCTAGAAATATTTTCTTGTGGAACTCTTTTCTACAGGATATCATTAAGGTCAGCGGTCTGTAAGGCTTAAAAACTGATTGAATGCAAACTCTCAGAGTTGCATTGGGGTTAAAAGAATATAAACCTTCATGCCTCAAGGCAGATGTCAGTTTTTAACTCATGCAGATTGGGAAGAAATTTCCCTGTAGACACAGAATTTCAGAGTTACCAGCTTCTGCATTCTTTCACCTTTCTGAAAAATAACTACCTCATCACAGTGAGACTCTGGTGTAGCTGTGTCAGTGCCTGAAAGCAATATAACAAGTCTGATGCTTACCTGTAGCCTCAATTTCAAACATTGAATACTTGAAGAATTTCACAAACTAGTGCTTTTTTGTTATTTTCAATGGTTTCAGCTGTGTAGTATATGTCTTAGCATGTATGGCCTCTGAAAGACTTTATAAATAAATCCATGAGAGTGAACACCCAGGTTCCATTTTTGTTGTTTCAGGTCTTTCTCTAAGACTGGGCCATCAATTCTGTTGTAATATTTGCTCTTTGGATACTAGCAGTCATGCTCTTTCAGAGAATCATTCTATTCCTTTCAAACTCATTACAATTGATCCAGCTCAAATGATGGCAAATAGTCATTACTGTCCAGTGGAAAGTTTCTGTTCAGCTCCAGCTCCTGTCTGTGATCTGTTTTGTTATGTTCTTAGATTCTTTAAGGCATTTTTTGTGAGATTTGTAATTTTTATGAACCAGGCTCTAGTTTCCCCCAAAACATACTGATAGTGCATGTTGGGTTAGGCTGCCCATTTATGAAAATCACAGTTTATATGCTGAAAGCATCATATCCCTATGTAGCCTCTGTTAAACTAGCAAGAAGCATCTGTGTAAAACCTGTGAGCAGTCCTGGTCACTGACATGGGCACTGGAGAACATCCGGTGTGTCCTGATAGCAGGTCAGCTCGTGAAGAAGGATGAGGTATTGTATTAAGTATATATTGAGAAGGTGTCTATCCTAAGCCAGTAGAAGATACCATTGCTCAAGAAGATAATTTTGTGCTGAATCCAGAGCTGGTGTCAATAGAGACTGCTTAGCTGCACTTTCAAAAGTCAGTGCGTATAATACTGATGAGCTAGGATCCCCTGTGAATTCAGTGCTGTCTGTCAGAGTTGCAGTGAGGGGCAGTAGTATGTTGTAAAGGGCAATGTGAGATGAAAACAGAGTATTTTTCATGGCTAAGACAAACCAAATTTCAGTTTTCTGCAATGGAAAAGTACCTTGACAAACCAGCTCCTTTACAAAGTGACAGTGCAACTGTCCTATTTAAAACAAATGATGACAGGTTTCATGGCCTGAACTAGTGTGGGATCAGTCTGCTCATTGACCCATCCATCTAGACTGTGGAGGTCTTAGCTGATGCACAAGCAAGGCAGAGGCTATTTCTAGAGAGCAGAATCCTGAGCTGACAGTAGGTCTTTCGTGGAGACTAGTAAAACTCTGCCTGAGAGGAAGAGCAGATAGGGACAGTGGAGGGAGGGTAGATGCTGGGCTCAGTGAGACAGGGCTGCTTGAAAAAAGCAACTTATCTTTTGCTAAAGACTTTCTTAGATTAAAAATCCAGCTGGCAAACTGCAGTGCTTCTTAGAAAGGACAGAGAAAGGATGTCAACACAGATCAGCTGGGTTGCAGAAGGAGGTTTTATCTGAAGGAAACAAGGACGTTGGTCAGGCATCTAAGCAGAGTTGTGGTGGTGCAGTAGCTACTATTTGCTCATTTCCTGCACTTCCGAATTGTGGTTACTTCTTCCACTTTCTTTGTTCGTTGTATTGGTTTCTTTCTTTCTTACCCTTTGGTTATTTGCCCTTCTAGAATGTTAATTTTTTAAAGGTTATAACAGTACCCATGGAAGGCGTTCAGAAGTATTTGATATCGTAGTATTTCCCCAAGTTACCTAACACAGTTCATTTCCATTTCCTTGTGTAGGTTGACAGCCAGCCAGTTCCTCTGGGAGTAATGTATGCCTCCCTTACACTACAGTATTGTTTTCCAACGATAGCATAAAATTATCCTAAAAGTTCTCTAGATTAAGTAGAAATTTTAAGAATACAGGAATTGTCCAGAGAAATCCCAACTAGCCTAAAAATAAATAGCTGAATGTATCAGCTGTCTATGTCATCCATAATTAATGAGCAGCATCTATTGAGTATTTTAAATAGTTGCTTACCATCAATAGGCTGCAGCCAAAGCAGATGTATTACAAACAGTATATTGAGACTTTAACCATAATTCCTCTAAATGTAGCAAGGAGTTGTCTGACTCAGCCTCTATGTACCATTTGAAAATGTAAACTGCAGTCTTGGAGATTCAATCATAAATGAATTACTTTACTCTTTTGAGCTTCTGACTGTCATGTTAATAGTTAAAGGGGGCTTACTTAAAGGATTATCTGAATCTACAAACATCCGAAGGGGAAACATATTAAATAATATAAGAAGTGTCAAGTGCAGTGAAATGGTGCTTTTAAAGAATTTTCAGTCAGACATAAATAAATGGGATGTTCCCTCTTATTTGTGCAACATATGTGTTCAAAAAAGTCAACCTGATTCTTTATGTAAAAACATAGATCTCTTTGTTTGCAGTGTATGGTAAAATATTGCTTTCTATCTCAGACATTGCTAGGTTTGGTTTGAGCATCAGCTAAAATGTTCAAGCCACTTTTGCAATGTTACCCAAATGTTTTTGCAATTTTGTTTTTTTTCACCCAAATTCATAATACTTCACAAGTGTTGATACCACTTGAAACCCAGTTCATGTCCTTTTATAATTAATATAACCTCTGCATCTCATAATTAGTGTTAGTTCCTGATTTTTCTACCGTGAGGGATGTGCAAATTATATCATGCGGTGTTTTTACGTTGCTAACAGAATGTTCTGGTTTTCTGTAGGAAATGCTATTAGGCCCATTGCCCTCCGCGCAGTGTCTGCCATAGCCCGTGCTCTTCCAGGATTTCCCATCTTAGCAACTGGAGGCATCGACTCTGCTGAAAGTGGGCTCCAGTTTCTGTACAGTGGAGCTTCTGTTTTACAGGTACCTTTTCCTTCTTTAACACATGAAAACTAAAATAACTGTAATTAAAGGCATAATATATCTTCCTTTCAAATATTAGCATAGTGGATTTGTTATACCATTGAAAGCAGTTTTCATGTATTTAGACATGCTTCTTGCTAAAAGACATTCATTTTAGATGGAGTAGAGGAGGAGTTGCCAAAAGAAGACTTCGAGTGTCACAATACCAGTTTGGGAAAAGGCTATCCATGAGTATATTATCAGTTTTTCTATGATCTTTAGGACTTAAACTTTAAACATCTCTACCTTGTCATACAAGGCTTGAGTGTTACGCTTGAGTTGTCCAATTGTCCTTGATTCTTGGTTTTTGTCTTCCACAAAGAGCCTTTTCAAGGGTAGAGGGATGTCAAAGAGCACTACTTTGCTCCCACTGGGAGTCAGTTTAAAGCAACTCTTCTTCATCCAGGCATCTGTGCCCCTTAAACAGGCTTATTGTAATGGAAGGTGCAGAGCTGTACCTCCTGCATTTGGCGTTGGCATTGCGGGCCATTGCATTGGAGTGAGGTGTTGGATTGCATGCAGTGATTGAGGCAGTTCACATTGCCTGGTGGGTTGTTTTGAGGCCCTGGCCATACTGGCATGGTTAGGTAGTCCCTGTCATGAAAAGGAACCTTGGTAGCCTGTTAATATGGACACCAGAAAATTGGCTGGATATCAGCCCCTTACCTGCTCTAATAGGTATGTCAGGGCATTGTTGCAGCATACACGTTAGACAGGTCGGTAAGGAATGTGTGGTAGTTTACTTATAAAGTTCCATTATATATTGTTATATTCTGGTAGATACTTGACCCTTCTATGTGGAGTTCCCATCAAAGACCTGTGGATCCTGTGGATGTTGGCTTTGTGTCACTCCACAGGATGATTGGAGTACTCTCATTCCCACAATTCACTTTGACATTAAAAATTTGATTCAGTGTGACCGTCTTTTCTGCACAGCTATGGTGACTACTGAGATTAGTCAGTTGTTTGCTGTTTCAAAAAAAAAAATCATAGGCCAACTTGACATTTTGGTTTGGTTTATTTTTTTATGCACATAAAAGTTAGCGTTTTGGGGAGCTGAACTGGAAGGCTACAGCTTTTTTGTAGACTTGCTACGTTGTTTGCCTTTATTATTACCATTTCCTGTTTTTTTTTTTTTAGTTTGTATGAGAATGCTTCAAACTTCTTTTCCCGTGAACAGACAAAAGATCAACCTTTCTTACACAGTGTTCTGAGAGCTTCTTCTATATAAGTGCTAAGTAATGGTACAAATTACAGAGCAACATTTGTCTACAAAAACGTAGGATTGGCAAGGGAATGTTTTTAGTGCTTTGCATGCATTTCATTTGTTATTGCTAATAGAGCTGCAGTTTTGATGGCTTTGTCAGATACGATGTTACATGATCTCAGCTACACAAAGTGGAATGATTTTCTGTTCTACCTCTACTACATCTGTTTCTAGATGGCTAAAAATGAACTTTTAAAATGTCATTTATGCACGTTTCCTTTATATAGACTGTGTAGCTGTTTATTATTTCTTTTCTTTTCTGTTAGTTTGCCCCAATGGTAATGGGAAATTTTGAAATATCTAATGCAGACATCCCAGTCAGTGCTCAAGAGACAGAATTATTGGCTTTACAACACGTTTTTTAATTATTATTTTCTTTTAACTAATAACTAAGTTCCCTGGAACTGGCTCCCAGAAATGACCTTGAATCTATATTGGTCTTCTACCTTTTAGAGAACAAATTTCTCTTTCCAACAGATTTTTCCCAGAGATGGTGAAAAACCTCTTTTCTTGGCCACAGGCTTCACCAGTTTAACTTTAATCAGCTCTAGAACTGATTTTAAACTCCTCTGGATCAAACCCATCCTCAGTTTGAGTGGCTTATTTTCGTTTCACTAAAGCAGGGAAGTCATTTAAACTAATCTGAGATAAATGGATTCTAAAAGTGCTGTGTATGTAAGGGTCGTAACTAGTTTAGTTACATTTATTTAAAAATAAGCCTTTAGAAAACCTCATGCAAGATTGTGAGTACAGGCCATAAATATTTCCCTCATCTGCGGAAAGGCATATGGAAGGGAGAGGAAAACAGGTAATCTGTATAGGTATTCTTACAAGGAATACACTTGACCAAGACTAGAGTGAAATATCTCTATTTGCTGCTCAAGCAAGATACATTGTGTTGGACAGAAGAAGGTTATCTCTGGAACATAATTATGATTATGAGAATCAGTACAAGCCTTGTTGTCAATCTGTATGACACCAAGGTCACATGAATAGCTGGCTAATATACTTTTCCCTGAATCCCAGTTTCTCTTTACATGTCCTTGGTACCAAATGCCTCGGTTGTTCTTTCTTCATCGGTGAAAACTTCTGTTGCTTTGACAGGTCACTTTCGCTTTCTCAGTACCAAAATATAGAGCAAGTACAGAATCTGGAGATAACATCAAATGAAGTGATCTACTGAATGATTCAATGTATTAAGATTTGCTATTTTGCAGGTCCCTGAGTTAAGCAGGTGGAAGCTGGGACTGTACTGGGAGAATTACATATGCATCCCATAGTTTTATCTTAAGTATTTGCTTTGGACACTGTTGGAAATGGTTGTGAATAGACACTTGGACTGACCCAGTACTGCACATTTTATGGTCTAACTTCGTGTTTCCAAAACCATCAGGACACCTTAGGAAGACTGATCCAGAGGTAGAAAGCAAACAGCCAGGGCTTTGGCAATGCAGGAGTGCGTTCTGCACTCGGCTGTGCCAAATGAGAGTGGTCTTCTCTGCCATGAGAGGATGATGTTCATGAACAAGGAAAATATGAAGGCTTTGTGTGAGTTGATTTAATTGCCATGTGGCATATCTCTTCGAGAAGAGGTTTATGAATAATAAATGTACGTCCATTAAAAGCAAGATCAGGTTTTCCTCTGCAGCTATTTCACCTGCAATCAGTTCTCCATTATTTTTTCCAATTGCTTTTATTTTTAAAATGTGGGGATTTATTTTCCATTTACAAAATCGTCCTACACGGGAATGCAAGTCAGGAGACAGGTGGTAAACCATATTTTGATATATGCTGTAACCACCTCCAGTGGTATTAAGCAGCTATGTTAGCGAATGGCTCTGGGAAAGAATTTCAGCATTCACTGTGTTCTGTTGCCTCCATTAGAAGACGGAAGGCAACATTTTAGTGTTGTTACTGACAAAATGCTCATACGTAAGGAAGTTTTGCATCAGGTGTTGAAAACGCACTGGATCATTGTAGTCAGTTGTAGCTAGGATTAAAATTTTATACAGCAATTTAGCCTCATTCTTCTACATTATGGACTTCAGAAACAGCTGGGAAAACAAAGAAAAACCTTGTTTTTATTTTTTCATTAAAAATGCTGAAACTTTTCAGTGCTTCTTCAGCTGATCCCTAGGACTGTAGATTTTTGTAACACACCCAAATCCACCAATCTCTTTTCAGTACAAGCATGCAATTAAAAAAAAAACACTTTATCTATCCTGCACTCCTTTATCCAGTTCTGTATTCCTCACATACCCAAAGCTCCAGAGATCTCTAGCTGCAACTTTTTGATGTACAGTTCATTACTATAGACTTCCAGTGAGGTTGAAGTATGTTTTTTTTCTTTAAAGTGAGTTTTTTTTAAAGCCACAATTTATCAAAATAAGATGTATATTGGATTTTTTTTGCATCTTTTGCATCATGTATGTGATTTAGCATGTCACATTGATGGTTTGTTAGATTTTTGCAAGGCTTTGAAGCAGACATACATTTTTCAAAGTCATCTCACTGTAGGAAATTAAAAATGGAGACAATTATAGAAAATTCCAGTGGAAAGAGAAAATGCATTATGGAAAAAGCAATAAAAGCATAAAAATATTAAAGTAAAAATCACTTCACAGTGGCCTGTATGATTCAATTGTAGATCAATATTGTGTAGTTAATGCATTAGCAGTAGAGCATTAATTTGCAATTACTGCAGGTGATCTGATCCTCTGTGTTCTGTCCATTGACATAAATGACCTTTTGTTGAAAGAGATTCTGTAGTCATTATTTCAAGCAGATGTAACAAAAAAAAAGGTAGAACAAAGGGGTACTTTCTGAAGTATACATTTTTCGTGGTGGAGTCTTTTAACATTATATTGTGGTATGGAACACTTTTGTTAATCCTGAATTTTAGTCATTAACTTGAAAAGAATATGGGCTTCTTTTCAAATAAATTTCTTTTCTTACGAAGTATGGAGGACAAGCATGTCCCCAGTTGCTCCAGCACGGGTGTCTGTAAGGCTGTCTACATAGCAAAGACTTAAAATCCACCCATATAATGCTGTCTTTGTGGGCTCGCCTGCCAGAGCGCAGCCTGCAGCTTTACCCCAAGCCCCGTTTCAGGCTCCCCATGGCATTCAGCTGAATCGGGACCAGGCGAAGGCACCGCGGCGGTGCAGCGAGGGCAGAAGCATGGGCAGCGTAACGTGGCTGCTCTCGTCCGACCCGCGGGCTTGTGGGCTCGCTGTGAGGTCACGCCGCAGCAGCCATCTTAGGCCTCTTTGCGTCTCTTTGTGCAGTGGTCATGTCCTCGCCAGTCCCAGGTCTCCCATCGCTCTGGGAAGTGGGAAATCGACTGCTTCAACCCTACCCCTGCCGCTTTACAGGCTCCAGGCACACTCACACCACAGCTCTGCCTTTTCCCTTCACCCGCCTGGATCTCTCACTTGCACCAGACAGGATTTAGTACCTTGTAGTCCTTTTCCTATGGGCGCTGCTCTTGTCCCCACCTTGTCATCTCCAGCCCATACACACCTACTGCACTCGCACCAGGACCCTCCTCTTCTGCCAGGCGGGGGAATCCCGCGGGAACACCCCTGCCCCTGAGGCACGCTGCCATGATGCTGAATCTGCCCGAGCCCTCCTCCCCTGCCCCTGCAGCTCTGCGTGGGACCTCAGGGATCTGACAAAGAACAAAATCCGTTCTGGAAGTATGACAGCTGCTGATGGGAAAGCAACAGGGACATTTTTGGCTTCTGCAAGATAAAATCTCCCCCCAGCACAGAACACAGTTGTTTTATGAGAGTACTTGTGTTTTTTGTAACATTTTCAAGGAGAATTCTTGTTGGTACCTCTTTGGAGCCAGAGTCTCAGGGGATTCAGGACAGTTAGATTATTATTTTTTCTTCGGTAAGCATTTTACTGAAGCATTTAGCTGGGGGATTTTTATAACAGCAGGATGGCCCTTTGTGTGTGAATAAACAAGCTTTTCCATCACAAAATAGTGGGACTTGAACTATGAGAGAGCATTGTTATTGTATTTGTGCAAATGTGAAACCCTGTGAGGAACCCTTCTACACAGTATAAAATGCCCTGGGTGTCAGAAAATAAAAGCACGGCTCTGAAAATATAATCACTGAAATGATAGGAAAAAAAATACAATTTCATAAACATTATGTTATATCTTAATGTTTAGATGCTACCATTTTCTCAACCCCAATCTCAAAAAAAAAAAAAAAAAAAAAGTAACAAACAATAACCACAAAAAAAATCTGAAGTAAATGTATCCTGTAAACGTTTACCACATTTTTCCCCATTTTAATTTTTTAAAATTTTCATTAAGGTCACTGATGCAATTTTTTGGTGTTTTTTAATGGCTACAGAACTGTGAAATAGAGACCTGGTTCTCTATGCACTTAATTAGTGTTCTTTTAAGCCCATCTCAGTGTCTGTTCAAGTCAGTGAAGACACTGATTTTGAGATAAGTGAGGACTAGACGAGGCCAAAAAATCTCATCCAAGAATTTTTGTTTGTGCCATTTAGTAGTATGGAGAATGCAAAACTAAGAGACTGTATTCACGGGAGTGATGGAGCAGGGCAGTACTGGAGCAGGCCCCGTGCTTTAGGATTCCAGGTTAAGTTTATACCGATGACACTTGGAAACAATTTATTTAATCTTGCAATGAATAACAGTGATTTTGGATGCAGAGGACGGGCTCAGTAATTCCTTGCATCTGTCTCAGCTCTGTGCAAGGAGAATGAAGTCAGGTAGCTGGCTGCAAATCGTAACCACAGGTTGCAGTCGGGGTGGCTGGGCAAGGCTGGGCTTCTCCTGCCCTGACCCGCCAGGAGCCCGCCCTCCCTCGGCCCCTGCCAGCCCGCACACCCGCGCACTAGGCGAGCAGAGGCTGGCGGCTTTGCTTCATGTCAGCAGAGAGTTTTCTGTCAGTGCTCTGCCGGCCATTGCGACTGAGAACAGGTAGGCTTTGGCACCAGCTAACAGCGTGAAGTTTCTGGCACAGGCTGTGGCTCAGGGCAGAAGATCAAAAACTCACAGTACGAAGCTGTCCATGTTACAGAGACGTCGAGATGTTGGAGCTAATTCTTCCCTCACCAATGAAATTGGTGAATGAAGAATAGATTGCTGGAGGTAGTGGCAGGCCACCAACGTTACACGAGCAAGACCAGATTCAAAGGATGGCTCCTTATGTCTACCAATAATTTTAAGGAAACAAAATAGCACTTAAGGCAAAACCACTTTTCAGAAGTACTTTGATTCAGATAGAAGTAGTCTCAGATAGAAATAGAGGTTTAAAAACACTAAAGCCTATATTCCCAAAGAAACTCGATATGTGTTTGTATGTCCTTTTGAGTATCCTCAGTCACATTTGAGCTTTGCAGCCATTTTCTTTGAAATTTGGCAGAAGATAGAAAGTATTTTGCTATAACAAGTTTTGAGAAAATGAAAAAGTCAGGCAGAGGAGAGTGCGTACCTGCATTCCTTCACTGTGAGAGAGATCGCACTATGAGCTCACCTCTATTAGACCTCTGAGAATCCACATGGGACAGTGCTGCTAGGACTGTGTCAGCCACAGGAAAGGCTTTAATTGGCAGTCACACCTTATTAGACGTCAGAGAACCCAACCAGGAGACACAGACCTGCTGGAAGCCAGGTATCATTAGCTCTGCTGCTCACAGAGCCGCATGCTTAAAAAAGTCTTCAATGGACGCAGCACTGAATGGAGTGGCCCTTCTCTGCGGAGCTGAAATTTACAGTACAGGGAGAAACAAAAGAGGGAACAAAGTGCTGTCTGAATATGTCGAAATAAAATCAAAATAAAAATGAATGTGAAAGAGAGAGGAGTTGGGACAGAGATACATACGTGATCCCTTCTAATAAACATTTCATTATTTTCTGCTTTTTTCTTAGCTCACTGCTAATTAGAGAAAGTCAACCTGTTCTCAACTGTCTGTCTTCCTTTGCTAATAAAAAAAAGTCATTAGAGGACTGCCACACTTGCTCTGTTACACATACTCGGGATGGAAATTGCTAATTGCTGGTGAGAATTTTCTGTGAGAATTGCTTTCATTGGAAATCTGAATTTGTTGGACAAAAAATTCTGGAAAGATTTTGGTCATGGCTGGGTAAAAATATCAGGTTTAGCAGGTTTTCATGATTTATTTTTACTTTATTATCTTGCCACTTTTAATGAAAAGTTGCAATATTCAAATCATCATGTTGTAAAGTTACAGACTGAACTCTAAGCTAATACTGCCTTTTATTTTGTGCAGATTTGCAGTAGTTTTACCTTTTTTTTTTTTTTTTGAGCTGCTTAAAGGATTTATCTATTAGCTTTCCTTTCTTTCTGCTCATTTCACCAGCTAGTAAATGAGGTCTGCACAGATAGGATTGTTATTTCATAAATTTGTAAGAATGAATTCAAGCTCATTCCATAACAATTGCTATTTGTCATTCTTATAATGGATTCTCATGCAAAGTAGGTTTAACTATCACTGAATGGTAATAATTATTTAATAACAATTATTAAATTGTCTCAGTTGAGCGTCAGCTCACATGCTGTCCTGTGGCAGTCACTCCTGATCTCTGCAGAGGATTTGTTCTCTACTCTTACACCTGGATGTCCCCGAGTCTCCCCCTTCTGCCAGGTGTCTACCCTGCATTGCTGGGTCTGATGCCTTGGTGACTTTAAAGACTGAGGACATCTGAAGAGTAATTGCTTTGGAGACGCTGCCTCTCCCTCCACATCCCAAGGATCCACAGTGCTGCCTCTCTTCCAATCCAGTGCTGTTGTTCCCACTTTTAATGTGGATACATACTACTAATGTGGATTCACGCTACTGTGATCTTATCTGAATAAGCACAGAGCTGTCCTCCCTGTGGATAAAACCACATGGTATGAATTGACATCAACTGAGTTTTGTTTAGTTTACAAAGTAAAAGCAACATGGAGATGACTGTTCAAAAGAGGCTCAGTTAAGAGTCTAAGAAATTGTGGGCAAGTTGTTTTAATCAGCACAAGTTGCGTTCAGACACGAAGCTAGCTTTGTTGTAGACAAGTTACCCTTGTGTACCAATATGGAAGTGGCTGGCAATTGAAACTGAAAATGTGCCCAACTCCCTGTTGGACGTTGAAAATGTAAATAGAAGGAAAGATAAGCACAGTGCAAAATGCTGAGTTTCTTTTCTTGTTACTGCCATCTCCAATAATTACTTAGGGAATTTCCTGCATTTTGTTTTAAATTATTATAACTGCAGG
This sequence comes from Anseranas semipalmata, assembly GCA_013399115.1. Lineage (NCBI taxonomy): Eukaryota > Metazoa > Chordata > Aves > Anseriformes > Anseranatidae > Anseranas > Anseranas semipalmata. The sequence continues at coordinate 350,096 of VXAA01002463.1, forward strand.
GGACTTGGTTTTCTTAAAAGGGAAAACGCAAGACATTCAGGATTGCAAAGCTCTGCCGTCAGAGACGTTTTTCTCGGAAGCATTATCAGCCATACAAAGAAAATACGCATGCAAGAAATTTTCCATTTTGTGTCATAGCAGCTCCGTTGATCTTTCAGTCCGAGTCTGTAGCTGACAGCAAAAGGAAGAAGGGGCGAGGAGGCAGTGGAGCAGCCTGTTCTGGCAAGGCATGGTCCTGGAGCCCACCCCGGTGTAGGTGCGCTGCTGTGCAGCTCGGCCTGGGCTCGGTGCAGGGCTAACCGCAGCTTGACGACAAGACCAGGCGACCATTCTGTTGGTTTCCCCAGTGGCAGGGAAATCTTTTTTCTGCCCAGGAAGGAGGAAGCAATCTGGGAATGGGAGCCTTGATGCCTTCTGAAATATTTTTCCTGCTACAACATAACCCGCTGACACAGCTTGATCTGTCTGCCAAGAGGTCCTTTTACCCATGCCATTTGAATGAAAGAAACAACAGAGAAACCATTTTTCTGAAGCTGGCAGTACATTTAAGAAAGGGTTTAATTTCCTTCAATATCTGAGTTATGTTGCTGCTTTTCTTGCTGATATTTATTGTTTGGACGGAGACAGGTAAAACAATCCCTGAGGAAATGTGGAAGTGGGTTTTTATCTCAGACACGAAGGACTCAGAGGGTCAGAACTATTTTATTCACATGAATCTCACTCTTCAATGGACACAGCAGCTGCTGCACAAATTCATACGGGCAAGCTGATAAAGGATGAAAGTAATTTTAACTGAAATAAAATGTGACAGTACTAGAGGAAAGGACTCACAAGGATGAGGGGTTAATCATTGCAGGACTAAACTGAGGTTCCAAAATGGAAAAAAAAATGCTTTTCTGTTTGATTTTGAGAGGTCTGAGGCTTTCAAAATTCTGGTCACAGGATGATGTCCCTCAGTAGATGGTTCTCATTAGAGTTTGTTGAAAACTTCTTTGACGAAACTGTTTTTCATTGACAAATTTCATTTAATCAAAATAGATCTGGGTTCAAGTCCCTGCTGAGACTGATTCAGAGTGTCCTGGGTTGAAGAACTCTGAAGCTTTAACTTGGATCTGTTATGCATTAATGAACCTTTGCATTACTGGTATGTTTACCCTCCTGCAGTACAAGAGGCCACATGAAAGCTACATAGGGAGAAGTCAATGACCAGGAAATAGTTATTCTGTCACAGGGAAGTTTAAGGATGAAAAAGGTTTTCAGTTTAAACTGCTAGTAAGATTTCTAAAAATGTGTGGAATTAGCACATTTAAAGAAAAGAATATTATTTGAGTGAATCAAAATTTTGTTTCAATCATTTCGCAACATATTTTAGTTTTGACCTTTTCATTCCAATTAACTTGGATTGCAATGCAGGCGTTTTCAAGCTAAATGGAGCTGTTGCATTCCATGTTGTCAAACAGCACATATTGGCAATTCTGAAAGTTTTTTCCACACATTTTTCAGAACACGGTTCTTTTCTGAAAAGCATGTTTTCCTAGAGCCACTCTCACTTCTGACAAATATGCATTTCCAAAAATGGAAAAACTGACCAACTCCAGTCAAGAGAGGATGGAGTTCCTGCTGTTTAGGAATCTAAACATGCTAATCTATATCTTAAACATGCTACTAACTTCTGACTAAATGTGTTATGTTAGTATATGACTTTTAACATCAAACCACCAGGTGTGAGCAACTTAACTGCTATTTGGTTTAAAAATATCTGTGGAGGAATTGGAGGATATAGGATATGGAAATGGATCAAGTAAATCTACAGCTACCTGGCACAGCTGCTGATGCTGTACCAGCAGCTGGAGAACCACTGGGAGAACTGAAAGATTTCATTTTCCACAACAGAACTTGTAAGAGAGAGGTGAGACCTTTGGTTGTTAATAAATGAAATATGAAGTGATATTCAACATATATTTAAAGATACTTGGAGAACCTGTGTATGTGATTGCACTGTTTACCCAGAGGAGTTAGTTCATCTGCTTTCAAAGATATTTTTCATTTTATAGATCTAGAGTACAATGATACAATTTGCTGTAGATGGCTGATTATGAGGCTGTTTCCACACTCCTCAATGCTCAAGGCATGTGGAATCATATTTGTTTTCTTAGGAAAGATGATCATGATCAGCACTTTTATCAGTGTGTGTGCCCACCTACTGCATAAAGGTCCACTTTGTAGTTCCAAGAACTGACAGAATGCTCTAGTGAGATAAGGAAATATAACCATTCCTCTACAGGTGGCTGACAGGAGAAATACAAAAAAAAAAAAAAAAAAAATACTACAGGGAGCCTTATGAAAATTCTTGATTTCTTCTGCATTTCCCTTCTCAAAGACTTGGGATACAAAATTGCATCATTCAGGTCCCTTGATAAGTACCAGTTTCCCACTCCCAAACACCCAGTTTAGCTGTTTAGATCAAAGATATGTTAATTGGCAGAGAAGAACTTAAGGGGAGGAAAAATACATTTGAGTAGGCTAGGAATTAATGCATTGGATAACATTCCTAAAGGATCCCTTTCAGTGCTCTTATCCCCTGCCGTGCTCTTGTGTGATACGTGGTTCATGGATTCTAGACTTCTCCTCTGACGTTGTCGGCCACTCACAGTTGCCCAGGGTTGCTGGCCAGACAAGGTCATGTTCATGCATTGCAAAAACCAGGTACTTCGGGGTCTCTGTCCCAGTGGGGATAACCGTCACCTTGGTGCCAGGGAGGCTTTCCATGACAGCCTGTCTCAGCAGGCTGCTGTGGCTTCACAACAAGCTATGTGGCTCCTCTTGCTGCCCAGCTACTGCCTCCTCCTTTCCTTACCTGTGCTCCCTGCCTCAGTTCTCTCTAAATGTCAGCTCAGCTCTGCTCAACACCACATCAGCATTGTACTGTCCTGTTGTAGAGAGGATCCAAGCTGTACAAGAGACAGAGCCCTTATCCCACAAGCTTGTCTTGCATGGACTGCAGACCTCCATCTCCTTTTAGTTAATTTTGAGCTTCATTGCTTACTGACATTAACCTATACTTTTGGTTAAGATAACGCTTTACCTTGGGCTTGACTGATGAACTCTCCTGAGGTATACTCAAGAGAACACTCTTGAACTCTCTCTCCCAGTGCAAGCTGCTGCACCTGGGTCAGAGCAATCCCAGGCATGAGTACAGACTCGGAGAAGAACTCATTGAGAGCAGCCCTGTGGAGAAGGACTTGGGGGTTCTGGTGGATGAAAAGGTCAACACGAACCAGCAGTGTGCGCTTGCAGCCAACTGCATCCTGGGCTGCATCAACAGAGGCATGGGCAGCAGGTCGAGGGGGGTGACTGTCCCCCCCTGCTCTGCCCTCGTGAGGCCCCACCTGGAGTGCTGCATCCAGGTCTGGGGCTCCCAGCACAAGAAGGATGTGGATCTGTTAGAGCGGGTCCAGAGAAGGGCCACAAAGATGATCAGAGGGCTGGAGCACCTCTCCTATGAAGAAAGGCTGAGAGAGCTGGGGATGTTCAGCCTGAAGAAGAGAAGCCTCCGGGGAGATCTCATTGCGGGCTTTCAGTACTTAAAGGGGGCCTATAAAAAAGATGGAGAGTGGCATTTTACATGGGCAGATAATGATGGGGCAAGGGTGAACCATTTTAAACTAAAAGAGGGGAGATTTAGATTAGATGTTCGAAGGAAAATCTTTACTATGAGGGTGCTGAGGCACTAGAACAGGTTACCCAGAGAAGCTGTGGATGCCCCATCCCTGGAAGTGTTGAAGGCCAGGTTGGATGGGGCCCCGGGCAACCTGATCTAGTGGGTGACATCCCTGTCTATGGCAGGGGGGGGTTGGAACTAGGTGATCTTTAAGGTCCCTTCCAGCCCAAGCCATTCTATGAAATTCTGTGAAAAAAATTCTAGATGTAACAAAATAACTAAAATATTTCATTATTGACACCCACATGGCATCTGACCATCCAGTCTTTTTTTTTTTATATATATATAGGTTTCTTAAGCCCACACGTGAATGGTTGCCTACTCTGCAAATCCTGGAGCAGTTAGCATCTCTGAATCTTTCTGCTGTGTGTTGCCCCTCAAATGTCACCAGTAAGCCCTCAGCTCATTAGGACTTCAAGTCTAGAACTCAGTAACAAAAAATAAAACTTTTTTTTTTTTCTCCACAACTCAGAACATTCATAGATGTAATATATGAGTCTATCAAACTGCTTTCTGAAAGCTGTACTGGACTTTGGAACAAATAGTAGTTCATTAGTTCATGTATATTAGCTCGATTCTAATGTTTTAAAAAGGCTATCAGCCATCATCCAAATCAGTTTTGCATCTTGATCCAGTATCTGAAGCCTTGTTAAGTAACATCCCATCTGCTAACCTATATCTCTAGAGTCATTTAAGCAGCTAATGTGAATGAATCAAATCATTCCATCTGTACTGTATCAATATTTGGAAAGCTTTTCCTTAGTTACAAATTTATTCTTTGAAACAAAGAATCTCATTTTTTTTCCGGAGAGTGCACCACATTGTCTGATAATCCACTTCCCCTAATATTCTTAATCCTACAACCCTACAGCAAAAGTAGTAATTGCTGATAGAAATGGTAATTTAGGCTACACATTTAATGTACTGGTACGTCAGTGCTCAACAAGACATGAGGAGGAGGAACCAGTGATATATAGGCAGCCTTTCCATAGGCATTGGTATTCAGAAGATTGTAAGTACTGAAACCCCTCTCAGAGAAGATTTTATGTGTCTCCTTACTCTCAGGTTGTAGCTCTTTTCACTTTATTGTGAGTACTGTGTTGGGCAACGAATGCAGCATGTACTGCTTTTTACGTTGTAGATCTGGGCACATCTAAATCATTGTAGAGGGGCTACAAAACATACCTTTTAATTTCCACAGGCAAGCTGCTGCTATGCAGCAGATAGATTGCAAGGCCCTGAAAAATCTCCATTTACTTGAGTCAATTTTTGCTAGTTTCTATTAAGAATAATTTTTAAAATTGTACGTATGCCTTTCCCCAGATTTAAAATTGTGCTTTTGCCCACAGCAATAAAATTGATTTTCTTAAGGCTGTTGATTTATATGGATATCCAGATAGGCACAAATAGGATCCTTCCTGAAGCACCTTGCATTCATTTATGATTTCAGCCTTTTTCCACAAGAATCTTAGTCAACAGACACTAATCAAAAAAGCAGTAGCTTCAACTATACATTGAAAAGCAGCTTAGAATCATTTGTAAATGTTTCTCTAACAGGAAGGTGGATTTATGTCTTCAATAGTTATCAGGAAGAATTTTAGTAGAAAAAGAAAGCTTCTATAAAATGAGGATAAATAATGTTAAAATAGAATATATAATATAAAATCAAAACAGTGCATAATTCTTTTGCTTACCATTTGGACATATCAGTGAAAATATTTCAAAGAAAGTCAGCCAAATTAATGGGAAAAAAATTGAATTCATAAAAATAAAATTGAAAAATAAAAAATAAAATTGAAGTCATAAAAACTCTCACAGGTATCTCAGAGGAATAATAGTTGTTTATCCTTATGCTATGATAAGAATATTAGAAACTGTGAAGTCAAAGGCTGATTTCCTAATAGGATGGCATTTTGAGAGCTATTTTATTTAGAGATCCTGTGCAGTTTAGAACCAAAGCTGAAATAAGTCTCTGTCTTCTGGGGAAGCAAGATGGTATTCTGCTAAATGCTAGAATTTTATCATTTGAAGGTGAAAAAAAAAGCAAAAAGAAAGCAGCCAGCAAGACCTAAGAATATAAAAGCATTTGAGATCTCAGAAGGAGTTTAAATCAATGCACTGCCACAGTTACAGCACAGATGAAAGAGCCTGCTGTCTCAATTGCCAGGAAACTACTTAGAAACTCTCACTTTGATTTTTATTTTTTTTTATTTTTTTTGGTAGCCCGTTACATTACCACTAAATGCAATATATGGGGACATCACTGCTTTGATGTTGTACAGCTACAACAAATGGAAACTAATATGGTAGAACAGTCAAGCTATGTGATTTGCATTTGTATATACAAATATATACCCAGCGATCTTCTTACTTCTAGACTGTGTATCACTGCCACCCATCTACCTCCTTACTGTTACTTCCATTTTCACAAAAACAATTATTTTACACTGATATTCTGAAGAGAACAACATATATTTTGGAGGGTGTAAAAATTCAATTTTTCTCCAAGCTATTGTCTCTAAAACCGCCTACCTCAAAGTCGTTGCTGGCAAAAGGCTTTAACAGTGATTTGAGACAACTTCAAATAGCATACCCGCTGCCAGACATTGCAGCATTCTTGTTCTTGCAGATCTAATCACACCAAGAATACTTACACTTCTTGAAAAGCAACATGTCATTATACCGACTAGATTCTTTGACCTGCTCCAGCCTTTTGCAGTGAGCTAGCAGTATATGAGATTATAGACACCTTGCCTCTTGCTAGTTGAAAGTAGTGTAGGGAAGAACTGATATGAACATGCCTAGATTTGTATCTCCTCTGCCACCTCTGCTGAAATCTGTGCTATTGATGGAATAGAAAGAATGCAGGTGGGGGCTAGTATGTATTTGGACATCACTTTCCCTACCATCACCTGTCCGTCTGGGATTTCATCCTGTAATCATGAGTTTATGTAAAACTGAAGGCCACGGGGCAAGAGAGAGTGGACAGAGTAATGCCTGAAAGGAGAGTGCCTTTCTTCTTTCTAGCGTTATAGAAATTCTTCTCATCCACAGTATGCCCCATTGGAAAAGGCAAGTACAGCATTGAATAGGAGTTGCTTCAGTGGGTGATCTGGCTGGATCTGGTGATCTGGTGCTGCCTCAGCCACTTTGTCCAGGGCTCTGCATGAATGGCACAGGTCTTGCACACTGTCCCCGGGATATGCCAGAGTTTGGGCAGGATGATAATGCAATGTGGGGATATTTTCCCTGTTGGTCCTAGAAACACAGGTTATGGGCAAAACCCTGAAGTTATTACAGAGATCTCTCAGTGAACAGTGCAGGGGATTTGTCTCAGCAAAGACTTCAGAAATTGCCTTCTCTTTGTTGTGTAATGATTCTGCTAAAAGCAAAGGCATTTACAATGTTTTATAATTGATGTAGTAGTACCTGTCACCGATAATGAACTTTTTCTTCATAGTACGCAAATTAAAAGTTTTAGATTGATGTGAATGATTAAAAATAATCGTGTATCTTGTAAAATTCTTTTTACAAAATAATATTCTCTTGACAATTTACTCTAGTCCCTCAAGTAAGATTCGTAATGGCTCTAGATCTTTTGACAAAGCTAGACTGAGTATTTATGTTTATTTAGTAATAGAGCAGACAGGTCATTTCTTATGCAAGACATCAGCAGGGACCTTTGGATGCCTACCCCATCACTGCATTTTGCAGAGAAGTTTTACTTAGAGCCTTAAGCCTGTGATTCATTTCACATCCACATTCCCCAGTGAGATCACTTGGTGTATGTTTGATTTACCAGCAGCATAGCAGGCATTGTGTCTTTTAGTATCTCAGATGTGTCTGTATAGATTAGAGTTGTAACCCGCAGTTGCAACTTACACTGAACGGTTTTATATTTCAGAATACTAAGAGTACGGTATTACTGATCATGTATAGCATGTTGGCCTGCTTGTCTCTTTTGGCATGCAAGCGAAAATTACTGGAATGGAAAGGGGAATCTGGATCTGGTGGAAAGAAGGGGAGGTCAGATGTTAAAAATGAAATTGTACTGCCAAGCCAGTAGCATAGTCAGGTAATGCAGTAAAAACAAGCCTGTGCACAATTATCTTCCTGTGTATAAGTGCAATAAGAATAATATACGTTACTTTTGTAAATGGGAAAAATTAATGTCTTTCTTCTCTGGCCCAAATTCTAGTCCAAAACTAGAGACAAACATAAGCAAGGTGGACAGCTGACAACTTCATTGTGATCTTGACCTCACTATGTGTCCTGTGGATTGCTCACAGGTCCTGCCTCTCGTCATCCAAAGAAGAAAAAGCTACTTTCTGCCAAAACATTTCAGGTCAAAGCCTGGGTCAGTGCACTGTTGAATGTTAATTTACTCATAAGACTGAGTCACTTGGATTACGTAGGACCAAGGGATATTAAACAGGTGGAATCTCTGCCATGTGAAGTCCCAGCACCACTGCTTGCTAGAACCTGGGCCGATAAAGCAAATGAGCAACTGATCTGCACTTGCTCTGTTTCTTGTACTCGTCCATAAGCAGTTTCTGTTGGCCACAGGCTGCTGGTCTGGAGCAGTATGAACATTTGTATGTGCTCAGTTGTAGTAATATTTTTGTTTAGGCTTTTGCTTCAGGGTCTAAAGGGAAGCAAATTTCATTGTGTTTGGTCTTGAAAAGCATGATGCTGAGGAGAGGAGGTGAGCAGACAGAGCTGGTCTCCGGTCAGGTCCATGCTGCTGTGGCAATCGGTGCACAAGGCACTGACAACAGCTGTTCTGGTGGCACCCTGCTTGCATTTATCTCCTGTTGAGGTGGTTTAATAAGACAGTAAATGAGAGGTGGCACAATCAAAAGGTAGTTCCATTTTAAATATGGCTGTAGTTGGACTGCTTTTCCTGCTCTTTAAACCTGTAAAATAAGATAGCAGCAGAAGAGAGAGTTCAACGTTCAGCTTTGCAAGAGAGAGAAAGCATGCCTGTTCCCAGTGCCAGCAGCAGGACTGAAGTGATGTGTGGAGACAGGTCGGCTCAGTTCTTCTGTGATTTTTCCAGAAGTGTGAGTTTGAGTCTCACCTGGTCTACTGCCCTGCCACTTCTCTTGTGCTGAAAAGAGGGCACAGTGTCATTTAAACCGGTGATTCAGAGGCAGCCAGGTATGATGCTAAAAACCTCTCTCTGTGGTGTAGAAATTGTCATGGCCGATGGGGCACAGTGACCTTTTATCTTGACTTTGTTCAACCCCTTCTAAAAGGCAACAAGGCTTTCTGCATTGATTCATGGAAGGTACTGTAAGCCTAAAACACAAATATCTCCATCTGATATGTACAGCTTAAGAAATTTTGAAGAATGCTTTGGAATTTGCCAAAAACATGAAAAAACTATTTCTGTCGATTTTGTATGTATTAATGTTTGAATCTCTCTTGTTCAGGAAAGGCCCATAAAAATAAGCACCCGCTTTTATCACAGTGAAATCAGTGAAAGGCATGTCTTTGGGTAATTATCTGCACCATTGGGCACCGGAGTCATAAGGCTCCTACGGAAGAGAAGGGTCATCTGAAACTACTTGCTAATTCAGTTTCTAAGTCTTTTCATTTCAGATAACATTTTTCTTTAGTGCAGTGATTTACATTCTTTTTAAAAAACTGCATTTTGCCTTCAGTTCTGGGACCTACTTGGCTTCCCATGGAAGGCAAACAGTGCAATGCACATGGAGCTAGGACTGATCCCTGAGTCGTAGTGATATCATCTTCTGCACATTTTGATATTATTGCAGTTCATAACACTGCACCATAAGATGGAAAACAGTAAAAGACTCTTTATTTATAAGGTTATTACAGGTATCCTCCAGTGTATCTCATGTGTATACATCCTGTCAAAATATTTCAGGATTTTGACAACAGTGCCTGAACTTGTTTCAAGTGACATGATGTGGCTTTTAACTGTTTTTTTTTTTTAACAATTTTAGTATTTTCAAGAATAGCTAATAAAAGTGTTACCTGTGCACTAAAATAATAGAGAATTCCTTGACGAACAAAGAGGTTTAAATAAGCACCAGTTGAGTTTTGCAGTTAAACAGCCTGTACTGGAAATCATTATGATGTTCTCTATAATTTCTCCAGGATAAAAAAAAAAAGTCTTGAAGTCTACAGAATACATAGCAGACCTAATTAATGCCCACACTGTTTCTGCAGAGAAACAGATTTTGTGTAATGTAAATGCACTGCATATAATATGTTCTTGTACTTATGTTATAGTTTGTCCTTATTTTTTTCTTATGTAGCTATAGTGTATGGTATTTTACAATGTGAAGTATACCTTTCTTCAAAATTGCAAGTTGCGTTATCATTTCTGAAATGTGAAGAACAGTTATATATTTCCTGTATTTTATTTTTCCTGTATTTTTTAAGTGTTGATGACAATTATGATCTGAGGTATAGCTTCATATCCAAAGAGTGTGTATGTGTTTGTGCACATCCACACATTCGTGTTCTAAAGTAGATAACTATTTCATTGTTGTGCTCACTATGTGTTTATGTAAATGTAGGTATTATCAGGAGCATTGGTTTTAGTTTTTAGAATAAAAGCTGAATCAGAAGCTGGAAACACTGACACATATGGGATTTATGAGCATTTCCACGTAATGATAATTAATGGTAGTCAACCAACCCTGCCCCTCTTCAGTGGTGGATTAGGGTTAGGTAATGAAAACATGTTCAGACAAGAGTCAGGGATGTTTTACTCACTTGTTGTCAGTTTAGTTGGCGATCTCTGTGGGTTTACATCTGAGCTGACATGCACAAGGTAGTCTAGAAAAATCCATGTGAATGATCAGGCTGTTCCCTGCTATCAGCAGTTCTGTGCCTGCATCTTAAGCCCTACAGACCAGGGATCATCTCTTTACGTGTTTATAAAGCTATATTGCTATCCGTGTTTTTAGAGCACCTAAAATAAAGTGGCCTGGCCTCCCAGTACCACTGAGTGGCAAATGGTGATTAGCAGAAGGGGACCATTCTGCTCTGTGCCTGGCAATGCTCACCCTTACTAACAGGTCTGCTTAGTGGACACTGTTTGCTGAGACACTTTCACTGGAGCCAGACTCTTCTCAGGGATATCTGGCAATGGGCACAAATTGGAATACAGGAAATGCCATTTAAATATAAGAAAAAACTGTAAGGGTGATTGAACACTAGACCAGATTCCCCTGGGAGGTTGTGGAGTCTCTCTCTTTGGAGATATTCAAAACCCAGCTGGATACATTACTGGGTAGCCTCCTCTAGTTGACCCTTCTCCGAGCTGGGAGGTTGGACTTCACAATCTCTGTAGTTCTCTGATTTGCTTGACTGGGGCCTAAATGGATATGTCTATGTTTCCCAAACAGGGCAGGCTGGGGATACCCAGTGTCTACAGGCAAAGGTCTGCATGCTCAGCAGCAGAGTCCTGAAAGGTGCACAGTGGTCATTCTTGGGGCTGGGTGTGCAGGCTTGCTTCTGAACAGCCTTCAGATCTGGCCTAAGGGCTGCCATTAGGAAACCTAGGCATAACCAGTGTTAGAGTCCTTTTTTTTCCCTGATCTGCACTGGTGGCTATCGTGACGTAGGATCAAGCAGCCAATTAATATCCTGAATTCCTATAGTTCTTTACCAGCAAAGTTACAATAAGGGTCATCTGATAAGTCCAGAAAGCTTGCTAACTTCTTATGCTCCTTTGCCAGGATGTTGCTAATAACTGGACTTACATTTCATAGGTGTGCAGTGCAATCCAGAATCAAGATTTCACTGTTATTGATGACTACTGCACTGGACTGCGAGCTCTTCTTTACCTGAAAAGCATTGAGGAACTTGAAGACTGGAATGGACAGAGTCCTGCAACCATGCGCCATCAGAAAGGAAAACCAGTACCTAAAATTGCTGATCTGATAGGAAAGGTATGTTGTTTCGTTGCCATTCCTGTATAATACCATGCCTATGCAATTCCATCTTCATTGTATGCAGTCTCTGCCAACTACCTTGGTTAACCACTGCTGCTGTCACAATTAGTCACCAAGTCTTTTTTTTCCTTCAGGGTATTAGCAAATATCTGAGGGCAGCTTAAGCAGACAGACTTGAAATGACTTGATATGGGATCGCCTTTTTACTATGTCTCCACTTTGTTTATAGCAGCATGTCTTTTTTTAAAGTGTAGGATGTAAAATTACAAATGCATTGGAACTGCTTGTTTTAATAAAACTCAACTTGATTCAGGTTGATACTAGTACTGTGCCAGAAGTGCCAGGGAGTTCCGACCATACTGCAACGTTCAGGAGATATGAAAGCCCCCTAGCACTGGACTTGACCAGCTGAGACAGCTTCTCACAACCAAGCTGCTAGTTGGAATGCTAGATCAGGTAGCAGTAGTCCTACGGTCATCATACCTGAGTATCTCGTGGTCTTCCGTGTATGCTGGCTCCCATACCCCCTGCAGGGCAGGGAAGTTCCAGTGAGGAACAGCAACACTGAATAATTTAATAAATTCCACAAGGTCATTTAAACCTAGAAAGTCCATGGTGGAATAGGAATGTAAACTATGGTCTATCTGAAATCCTAACCTCTGGACTGTCTCTCATCTCTGCTCTCGTAGTTCCCTACTACAAAAACATCTTTGGAGATTTTTGCCAGATGCAGTAGATTGCAGCTGCCCCAGTACTGCTCACCCCTACCCTAGGACACATGCTGATCCGTGCTGAGAAGCAGGGAGGTGTAACTGGCTTCCTACTGATGCCCCGCTGCCTACCGCTCTAAGCAAAATACCTGCACAGCAGGGAGGCAGAGTTTTTGTTTCTGGTTACTAGAGGGGATCACTTTGAAGACTGATTTCAGTTATACATCATGCCTATTGATTATTCTTCTAAAAATCTGATATAACACTGTTGAAAATGCTGTAAAAAGTAAAGAATTACAAAAGAATAGGATTTGGAGTGTCAAACACCTCCAAAGCTCTGCTTATCATTGCTGATGAGTGGAGTTGGATTTAGAAGGAGATTAGAGACTCCTGTGTTATTGTTCTCTGTGGAGCTCTGAAAATTATAACATTACCTTTCAGGAGAAAAGACAATCCCATTCCTAAAGCTCTAAATAATACACTGCTTAAAAATAAAACAAGATATAAGCAGTTTCATTTTCATCTACTTATGTTAAGCAGTTAAACCAGTCTCAAAGGGTTATATTCAAACTTCCTTTCTTTAACACCTGTAGAAATGTACACAGCATTTTCAATTCATGTGACAGAGATTTTTTGCAATTCTTTAAAGCTGCATTCAGTGTTCTTTGTATTATCTTTGTATTTTACTAAACAGACAACCATTGTCAAAGATGTTTCTCACGTCCTTTTGATTGAGAAAAAAAATTACAATTCTTAGTCTTTTCTGCTTGTCACTACATTAATAATTAAATTTTAAAAGGTAGTGTGAAAAGATGCTTTAAGGGAGCATTTAATAATTCAAAGGAATCTTAACTTGAAACAAGTCACATGAGAAAGAATAGAAAACAAAGTCCTATGTAATCGTGTCTGGCTGGCTCTGTTAGACATTTAAAGGTAGCAAGATGTACATAATATAACTAATTGTGTATTTGATTGCCCTTAGCACAGAATTATATCATTGGATCATTGCTACTAAAAAATAAAATATAAAGTTAACGAGGCTGCACCATTGATAACGTAGTGATATATTTTAGACCGAAGCTCAGGATGACTGTTCGTCCAGGAATGAACATTCAAGGGAAAAGGAAGAAAAATAATACAACATGGGTAAAAGGAAATACCATGATAAATGATCCTACTAGGGACAATCAAATACAAAGGCTTGATATCATTAATATTTATAATATCATAATTAGCAAGACTGTGCCTAAGCAGTGTTATTAGTGTAACTAATTATGTTATCATAAACTATGTTAGCAATACTATAGGAATCAGTATTCTTACCTTCATAAATTATCATCAATATTGGATTTCATGTACTTGTGCCTAGCAAATTCAGTTAAGTACTGCAGTTTCATCTAGTTTCAAACACAAGTAGCTAGCTTGCTTGGCAGCAACTAATAACACACACTCTTGATTCTCTTTCTAAAATAAATTCACTGAAAAGCATGTCCTTATTCTCTATTTGGAAAAGAGGAGGAAGCCTAGATGTGTACATTCTCACTGACAAAAGTAATTCATGTCCATATCTTATACATGGACTAAAATGTGACAGCCAAAATCCTTCATTCCAATTTTTAAAAACTTCCAAGGAGCTGTCCAAGCTTGTCCTGGTATTACTGTGAGGTGAAATGCAGTTTCTTCAGTAAGATCCCATAAGAAGCTAAACAGCAAATACTGATGAAGTTTTGCATTTAAAAAAGTGAATATGATAATTTTTAAAATGTTCTAACTTAAATGCAGTAAATGTAAAAATATAAAGGAAGGATTCTGCATTTTGTAAGTGACAAAATTCCTATTGATTTTTATGTGGAAACATGGGGATAAATCAGTCAATTGATAATTTAATGAGAAAGAAGTGCAGGACAATAATAATTTTCAAAAGTATGAAAAACCACTTACCTTCTGATGATATGCAAGTTCATTAAGTCTTTCCCAGTCCTCAATATATTACAGAATTAGGACTGGTCCTATTCCTAGTTAAATATGTTCGTAACATTATCTATTTTGATTCACAATGCAATATTGAATGTTAATATCCATATTTTTATATAGCAGTGCACTAGCTTTTTGATAATTCATTTCCTGTCCTGGAATCAGCATCAAATAGATGCTGAGTGCAGAATGTTGCCACAAGAGAGTGACACCGTAGGGTTTTGTCATGAAATATTGTAGTATTTGATGACCAGAGTAAACTAAAAGATAAACACTTTCTTCTAAGCTGTATACCTGACATCAAACTGAAGCTGTCTTGCCATGCAGACACCAGATAAATGACAAACCGCACAGTTATCACTGCCAGTTGTTACATTTATCACAATAATTTCCTTCCTAAACAGAAAGAATACTAAAAATACTGTGCTAAATAGTGTGATATAATAAGCAGTTTAAGAGCAGACATACCAACTTTTGGTTGAAAAGGAGAATCATTTTGATCAATACCTGTTCATGCCTCTATATTAATGCAACTAATACTTTCATCTGATAATTTCTAGACCTTAACAAATGGGAAGCATCATCATACCGGAAAATATTTTGGAAACTCAAGTGCTGTTTTTATGTTTTTCACCAGTACATAATCTGTTTTTTGGTCTACAGACCCTAAATTTATCATCTTTGAGCCGGCTAGTACTTATTTTCTAATAGTCTTTTCTATAATGGTAGCTTTTTTCCTGTTCATTAACACAGTGGTGGCTGCTGCAGTCAATACTTGCCATTGTCCCAAGACGTGACTTGTGATACTACATTACCTGTAATATCAATGAGATTCCCACTTAGAAACGCTAGCCTCAGTCATGGCTTCTAGTCACTGGGTGATGCTATTTTCCATAGCTCCAACAATTTTATTCATTCTTTACTAGGGTTGTAGCCTTTATCCATAACCGCTCCAAAGACAGTCCTGGCATAGATGCTGCACCAGACTCACAAAGGTGGACAAAGCCAGTCTTCAGGGCTTTCTTCCTCATTACTTTTCTGATGGCTTATTTAGATTTTTTTTTTCTGTGGGAGGACCTGAATTTTGAAACTTTGACACAGATGACTGTCATTAATATCACCTCTGAATCACCTTTCTATTAAATGCATGAAATAAACCTTGTCAGCTTGTCTCAGCTATAATCTCAGCTTGCAAATCTAGACACTGAGATGAGAGAGTGGCAAGGAAATGATGACACCACACTGCTTTCTCACTGACTCCCTCAAGGAAAAACGTTTGTAAAAGCACACTTACCCCTGCATGCATGTAGACTGAGATCAAGTGCGTGATGCAATGAGGCAGACAGTTAAGATGTACAGCATGCTCTTCCAACCCAAAATTATTAGGGTGGCTGCATGAGAGAGGGAGAGCACAGTTAGTATCCTTATAATCCCAAATTAACTGAATTGTGTTTTAGAATAATGTTCCTGAGTTTCTTAGGAAGATATATCAACAGCACTGATAAAGATAACTGTTCTCACCAAGTGTCTAGACAAGCTACAGTATTCCCCAGAGGTGCAATTTGATCTCCTC
The DNA here is from genome assembly GCA_013399115.1 of Anseranas semipalmata. NCBI lineage: Eukaryota > Metazoa > Chordata > Aves > Anseriformes > Anseranatidae > Anseranas > Anseranas semipalmata. The sequence goes on from VXAA01002463.1 coordinate 366,008, forward strand.
TGCGTAGTCACTGTCTCACCTTGTGTGTTTGTTACAGGAATCTTTTATTAGTTGCTCACTGATGTTATTCTAGGGAGCTGAAGTGATTATGTCCAAGAAATACACTGGTGTCAGCTGATGGTAACAGAAGTGGTAGTGTGTTTCTGTATAAACTTCCACCTAATGTCAGCTATAAAAATCACACTTAACACGGTGGCCTCTATATGTGCCAGATAGCTAAACATTAAAAATATGGTAGTTTATGGGCGTATAGGAAGAGGTAAATATATAAAGATACTTCATACCTTGCTTTCAGCACCAGAAGTTTTGCAAAAAAAATACATTTGTTTGATCATGTCTAAAGGCTAAAAAAACTAAAAAGAGAAAAAAAAGTAGTAATTTATATGTCTTGATTTCAGAAATATCCAAAACCTGAAGCAAACTCTTTTCATAGTGAATCCGCCTCAACTGCTGGGATTGTGCGGTAATGAAAATGTTACAGCCATATCTGATAAAAACACATCAGTAGACAGTTTCTCCAGCAAAGAGATGAAAGAGAATGATCCTGAACACACACCATCCAATGTATGAACTGCATTGAAAATTCTCATAGCTTAAATTTAGCAAACTGCCAATTTTGTTCTCTGAACACGCGGACTTCCTGTTAAGACTAAAATTTGCACTCCCTTTGAGTATCTATGGGTACTAGAGGCTGATTCTTCTGAATAGTACCAACCTGCTAAATTCTAACCTGATTGCAGTCAAATCTAAATAGCCTTTTATATGGCAGAGAGAAGAATCTTGCAAAACCTTGAAGATTTCCTATGAAATATTAAATTAGCTCTTCTATTAAATAAATAAAATGTGAACTGCCAGCTATGCAAGAACACCGTTGCCGTGCATGCACCAAGTTTTGGCTGCTTTCAGATTCTTCAAGACTTCTGACTACCTTCACCAGGCAGAGGTTTTCACCCCTCATGTTTGGAAGTGCGCCTTGAGGACTGCTGTGTGGTAAAGAGCTGCCCTTGTTTCCAGCACTGCGCGCTGGCCAGAAATGCAGACAGCCTCATCGAATGGTGGTTTAGAGATCACATTAAAAAAATGATTATTAGTGAAGAAACCTTTCTTCCCTTACTCCCATCACCAGTTCTGAAGAAGAGTCAGAAGGGGAAAACAGGATGGATTGTAGGCTGTTTGATCCCATTTCCTGTTAGTTAGGGCTTGCACCTGAAATACAGCTCTCAGCCAGCCAGAGTCTCCTAAGTGTAAGCCAGTATTGATCAAGAAGAGCTCTTTGTTTAGGATATTATCTGCACTGTGCATCAGCACATGCAGGGGCTGTTACAGCATATGCTTGTTGGGTTGACCAAAAATAAAGTTATGCAAAAATATATCTGAAGCAACATCTGCGGGCAGATGAAAAAGTAAGTAAAAAGTAAGTCCTTTCCTCCTGCTTCCCCGCTCTCAGTTCTTCATCTTCTCCCCTGAGGTGCTGAAAGGTCTCCACAGAGGTGGCTCCCCGTGCCAGTCTGACGGCCTATCTGTGGAGCATCCCCAGTAGCGGTCCAGCGAATGCCAGCAGAGCAGACCTCTGCATCCCACCGCGCAAGCCACGCAGGTTTGCTGCTGTTGGTGAATCTCCCAATGTTTGCAAGCCAAAAGCAATCCCTGGTCTAAACAATATGTAAAGAAAGAACCTCTCTAACATTGTTTTTTTTCTTAACGGGTCTATTATGGAAGTTTATGTGGTGATTATCTACAGTGTTGTTTCTTACAAAGACCATAGTTTGTTATATAAAATGTATCTCCCCTAACAGTGAAGCTATTTGCAGTAGAAACGGATAAAACAAAAGGAACTAGGATTATTAAGGTGGATGTAAGTAGTTTAATCTTTGTGGGTTTTATATGTACTGTATGCTAAATTTGCTTTAAGCACCGAGTTTAAAGTTTGATATTCACAGCCAGTAAATGTGGCTATTAAGAAACAATGTATTCATGTTAACTCCTTGGCTGTGGTGGTTTTAGTGCATTCACTGCTGGCAACGGACATCAAGCCGGGAAAATCCAACTCTTGATGCAAAAGGATTTAAAAAAAAAAATCCAGGCACTGCCAAAAATACATAATTCTTTTTTTGTACTCTTCAGTTTGTTTTACTTAGGAAAACGGCCTGGTCATACCCTGCAGCATGCATTCATTACAGTGATCTTTGACTGGCAGATGCAGAGTAATAAGATGCATATTTTAGTGCTTATTATAATACCCTGTCCAAAAACAACTTGACAAATTTGTGATTTCGACAGTATCTCATTTTGCTGGCTGCAGTGCTCTGTGATTGCCTGGTCCACGTGGCTTACAGATTATGCATACCACCAATACTGCTCATTAAAATGGCCACAGTTCACCAGTTTCGGTAGCTTGGAACGAACTTGGAATGAATTATTATACAACAAAGAGGCTGCTGTCATGCAGAACAAAAGACAAGCAAAAGAGAGCTTTGGCTTAATGAGGCTAAGTGAGTGTCTCCCCTGCATCACCAGCTACTTGACGGCCTTTGAGCATGGATTTTTTTCTCCACAGGCCAAAACCTTTGGTCTATTATTTTGTGTTTATGCACCTTGAGGCTAATATACATTTTAATATGCTGCACATGGAGAAAAAAATCAGCCATTAGATTAGAACATGTGCACTCCCTGTTAAGTTAATGACAGCCGAACATAGAGATAAATTTAGGTTTTCATATTTAATTATAGCACAGCGCAGTACGTTTAGCAAGGATAAATTGCACTATTATTATGCTTCATTTTTTTTGACATCTTTTCATATTAACCATGCGCACTTACCCCCACTTCCTCCCCAGTGTCACACATAATGTCTCTGTGCATCATCCTTCTCTAACACCATTAATTTTTTATTCTGTACAGTTGTATATGTATTGTTGTATTTGTTACTTAGGGTTAGCTTGCTAGTTGGTTAAAAACTTCAAAACAGTCCTTGTGTTAGGTGATGTACATAAACTATAAGGACAGAAAAGGCATAGATGGAATTGGCTGGCATGGGCAGACATGGCTTCTCACGTCTGCTGTCAGAGCAGGGCTTCCTAGCCCTTCCTCCCTGGATGCTTTCAGGGTAGTGTGCACTGTCTGTGGCTGCAGAGTGGTAGCCCCTTTCTCAAACAGCTAAATTAGGAAAGCCAGAGAAATAATACATGAAAGTTTTAATTAGTTCTGCAGAATTAACTACTTGGGTAATATTAATATGAATAATAGCGAAGAATTTAGCATTGTTTTAGTGTATAGGAACTAAAACAGAGCTAAGGTTGCTAGGTGGTACATGCATTTGTTGGGGCTTTGAACATGCCTAGCCTCTGTTTGTCATAGCTGTCGCTCCAAGAACAGCATCAGGATTTAGGCCAGACTTCAGCCTTGTAGAAGACAATATGGGATTGTAAGTAGAGGCAAGACGGTGCACAATTCAACCTTTACATATCCTTATCAAGTTTTAATGGGAATGTTTGACAATTTCTGTTCTGCCATGGATTTGGTGGTGACGTTGGACTATTTGTCACTACCTGAGAGAGAGCTGAGATTTGATTTCAGCTCTGGGCTGAGCTATTCAGGTTGCTGGGGCTTGTGAAAAAATGTTTGCATGCTTCACAAAATTAAGGAAATACTGCTATTTTCCGAAGTGGATTAGAGCAGGTAATAACTCATAGGAAGGAGATTTTCCTACTCCTGCTGTGTTTATAAGCAAGTAGAAGATATTATGCTACAGGCTTACTCCTAGATTATTCCTTATTGGATAGTTGTTTCGTGACAAAAGACACTGGCTTGATGACCAGAGGGTCATGACAGGAATAATAATCACCATATGAAAGGGTGTCTGGATCTTGGTGATAAAGCATTCCTCATTGCAATCAGTCAGCACTTGCTGGTGCAAGAATTTTCCTCAATGGCAGAGATCAGCTTTTTCATATTCATTGAAAGCAAATCAGTCTCTCTCTCCCCTTCCCCCACCCTCTTCCTCCAACCTGTGGTTCTGTACCAGCTTTTACTGCCAAAGAGATTTTTCTTTGTCAGGTGAAACTCACAGAGTTTGGGGATGTTTAGGACACTGCAGTATTTGTGGGATTGGTATTAGTTGCAGAGCCTTATTCTTTGTGTCCTCACTGGGTAAAGCCCTGGTCAGTAGTGACTGATAGCTAATTGTCTACAGTTCAAGCAGTAGAAAATGTCAGCAATTAATTTATGTGTGCAAAACTATTCTCCTTGATTTTGTAAGTGCAGATTTTGATGCAAATGGCATCTGTGAAAGCAAGGTTGTGCCTTTCAAAATGTAAGCTATAATTACTAGTCTGAGAACCTGATGATATGAAATTCTTCCTCTAGAATCTACCCCTAGTGAGACAAGTCATTTATTAACAATATTGTGTGTTTCTAAGCACTACTTCTAACCATCCTATTATTCATTAAGCATTGGGAAAATGCTCAATATTATCTGAGGTGTAGTCTTATGGAGATGCGCGTTATATCCTACAGATATCCAGCTGGCTTAGAAACATCTATGCAATGAGGAATGTCTCTTCTGTATCTATAGGTAGCTATTATTAGTAAAAGCTGCTTTTATTTATGTGTCCCCGTTTTGTTTATGGCACTAGTCACAGATGTACTTACTGATGTGCATGTAAAGACTTGGGCTCTTAGCCTTTGAAATAAACATTGCACCTGAAACTTCTCATCTGAGGAAGCTGTCTACCTAGATAGCAAGCTGCTCTGTGAGCCAGAATGCTTGTGTAAGGAAAGCATAACACAAATTCTGTAGAATTGGTCATAGCAGACTAAATACTATTTTTCAGACTGTTTTCCAAGAACTGTTATTCTTGGGTTAGTTTTGAGAGGGATTTTGTAACTTCTCAGTTAATGTTCTTGACTACAACATCTCCTAGGTGTCTTAGGAGCAGATTTGGCCCTTAAGCACAGCCCTAAGTGTAGTGACATGCACAGAGGTACGAGAAATCTAGAAGGAGTGATTTATGGGGAGAGGATAAAGAAGCTAAACTTTAAAGTGTCCATATGTCCTTTTCTAAATAACACGTGTAAACATAACAAGTGAAGAACTCAGTGGTCTACAAATATTTGAGGTTTGCAATCAATTGAGAGAGAGGAATTTTGTGATGTAGAGTGAGAATTCAACCAAGACTGATGAGTTGAATTGGGAAAAAAAAAAAAAAAAGGAAATGTTCAGGAAGAGCAGCAGAAAAATTATCCTGATTGGAAGGCAAGTCTTTTTGTAGAAATGATGGAGGTTTCATGCTGTGTTGCTGAGATTAAAGGGAGGGAGGACTTTTAAGACTTGAATGCATGAAGTCTAGCAAAAGTCCCTCCAGGAGAAATTTCAGGTGGCCAAGCATATGTGCTGGGCATGTAGACTTTTCCTGTCTGATTTCCACGTGCTAGTGTATAGCCCTTTCCAGCATTCCAGCTGGATGTGCACTAGGGGCTACCCTTGGAGGCCACTGCACAATGTGTTTAGACTGTGGCTCAGTATAAGCCGCTGGAGCCAACATCATCTAATAATACGCAATTGAGATGTCTTTCTGCTTAAAGATTAAGATCATACTTAAGGATCACGATTATGTCCTTTACCACCCATTTTATTTTCATTGCTAAAAAATGTGAAGATTTTTCTGTAATCATGTGTGTTTCTGATTCAACCGCGTGGATGGCTCAGCTCTGGGAGCAGCCCTTTATAAGTTTTTATGGAGAAATGGATTAAAAATATCTTTCTATTTCATTGCCCATTAGTCATACATTGGCACAGGGCTACTGCCCCCCATAACTGAAAGGAGATGGTGGGCACACCGTTTCTACATGTAGGAGTTGAGAAAAGAGGATTCTGCACTTTGCTGACCTATCCATGCTGTACAGAATTCATTAAGGCCCTGGAACCGTGTTTGGGTTGTTCCAGGGAGCAATTACAGCCAGCCTGTAATCTGCAGCTCCGTAGCACATTGGGGCTCTGTAATAGTTTGAAGGGGCCTGGCAAGAATTTTATTGATTTCCTGGGATCTCATTCAGGCTGATTGCGCTTGGGTTCTCTGATGGTTGATGTTTAAGAAAACCTACCCTAGCTATTATTAAGAAAGTGGGTTTAATCCTCACCTAGGTAAGACCTTGTTTGCCCTTCATTCAACTTAGCAGATAAGTTTTAATGAAATGGCTCCCTTTTATTTTTAATGCCACATCTGTGTTTTTGATTGCTACATTTGGAACTATCCAGTGTAAGTGCCATATATTGGTCAGGATATGTCATATCATATATTTGTTCTTTCATTAATCATTTTATTTATTTCCTGTTTGACTGCTTGGAATAATTAATGCATGTTTTGCTATTACTATGTAGTATTTCTTCCAAGTTGCTGATTTATTTATACATAAAAACTATAAAATACTGTGTTATTTTATACAGTTTGTCTGGAATCATGAGAAACCCAGAAGCATAGCACTGAAATACTACATGTTTTTTTACATCGTTCAAGACAAGACCTTGCAATTGAGTTTAAAGTAGTTGAATTCTAAAACCTATCTATTATAATTTTATTTATTTATATTACCTATCATTACAGCATAGAGCGTTGCATCCTAGATGCCAATCATTACTTACTAATTTCAGAATAGTTGCGCTCTCATTTAAAATATTAAAAATATGCCAAAAGGCATCCTTTTCAATTCTGGACTAAAAGTCTAATCCAGACTCGCCAGCATTTTTTCACTGCCTTTACTGAGCCTTCTTTCAAATGCTGAGCACTCCTGACATTTTGAAGTGTCCATTTCAAAAATTCCCATTTGTAAATTGGAAACCAGAAAGCTCATTGTAAACCACAGAGTTCTATAAGCACAAATATACCTGCATGCTCTGTTTTACTTAAAATGCATCACTAATATAAACAACTCACATGCCATTTATGTTAGTATAAATGACATTCTGAAGCCTCTAAACATACCCATTAAAGCAGGAGCACAAAGAATCCTTTGGCGACTGTAGCATGAGTGTGGTTTTCATGATCAACATTTAAAAAAGAGCATCCAGAAAGAGTGAGCATGGTCTTTTGGGGCTGCATCTCTGGGTGGTACAGAGCAGGCTTAATTAATGTCTCACGCTCCAGAATTCCCCTCTTTCTCTTCACAACAAAATCACAATCATTTATTTGATAGACGCCCTCCATTTTACTGGCAAGTTTGTCATAGTTTGTTTTTTGACCTACAGTGCCTGCTCTGTGGGTGGACTTCTATGCCTGCTGCTGGATTTTGGCCTTAATTACCAGGATAAAGCAGATGGAGGAGAAAGTTAGTGTTTACATTTTTCCACAGGACTTAGTTTATTTCTCTGTTGTTTATCACTGAGGTATTTTAGTCTACGTGGTGTAAATTGTTTCCAAATTTATTCATAACAACATTGAGTGATGAACCTGCAGTCTGAAAAGCTTGAAAGTCTGCGTCCATTTAGGGGGAAAAAAAATTCCTTCTCATCCACTCTGAAAGTTTGTTTTAGAAACTCAGGACTGAGAATTGTGACCAGCCACGTTTAAGCCCATCTAGCTCACAGATAAGTAAGCTTCTGCTGTTAGATCCTATCCCTACTGACCGATTGTCATTTAGAAAGTGAATTTAGAAAGTGATTTAGAATTGGATCAGGATATGACAAATGGTTCTTGAGTAGCACCTAGGTACATTGAATATTTACTTCCACATCTCTATTGGAATTAATGTTAGTTCGATTAAAATTCATTTTAAATTCATTCAAGGCTAGCTTTGCACAATTAGCCAGGTGCTGCTGTGAAAGGGACTGTGTCACAACATAACTTGCTTTCAGTTTCAAGTGTTGAGAGATTGCACACTGTTATCAGTCCAAAACAAGATAGTTCTATAGTCCAATGTCCAAGATAATACTCTTGCAATGGCAACTTGGAGAATCAAGAATTAGATAGGTAGTGGTGGATACATCAAAACCTTGGCTCAGAACCATGGTCAACTCTCCCTGTCTCAGTCCCACAAGGGTATTTTATTTTTCTTCCTGTCTTGCAGCTCATAAACATGCTTCTCTTCACAACACACACCATATGCCGTTGGAAAAGGGCCGTAAAGTTTTATAGTTATGTTTGAGGGTATTATAAAAGGATAATAAAGTAAAAATAATGCAAAGAAACAGAAATTATTGACCAACTGAATTAAAATATTAGGCTGGGATAGTTTCATTGCATCAGGTTTCTACTTGGTTGTTACAGTCATGAAGACATAGAATTCTTTTTTAGAGTTAAGAAAACTAAGAAGAAATTTGATTTTAACAGTAATTGTAAACATTTGTTTAAACACAAATAATTTCAGTACATTGCTGAAGACTATTTAGTTTTAGCTAAATCAGTATAAAACTGATTTCTGATGGTTTTCTTTTTGGAGTTGTTGTAAAAGATTTTAGGGAAATAGTTTAGAGATGAAAGTTTTCACTCACACAAATTTAAATGTTAAGTAATTAAGCAGTGTTACAATGAAAGTAATAGTACAATGATGGTGGTGATCTCTTTACAGATATTTTGTTTAACCTGAAATCAATTTCAACCCCAAACCTGTCCCATTTCTCTGGAAACCCAGCAGAGAAAACACCATGATTGCCCTCAGTAATGCTGCCCTTGTTTAGAAGTGAATATTATACATAATAGTCATTTTGAAGGTGAAGATGGACAGTAGGAAAGTCTTCAGACTTGAGAAGCATAGTTTACCTACATTTTCCAAGACAGAACTTCTACCACTCAAAATTTCCATTCCAAAATGTGTTTGTTTTTGTTTGTTTTTTTCCCTCCTTAATAAGATGACAGATAATACTAGACATCAGGAAGGAGTCTCTCAGAAATAGTTGCAAAGAAATACAAAATATTTCGGGGCTTTCCCTCCCACCATGGGCCCATCTTGCCTTGAAACCTGCTGTCATGAAGCCTGGTAACCCTCATGTCCTGATCCTGACCACTGCATGTAAAGCGTGCTGTAGAAGAGACTGGCTGGTGATGAAAATTTTATGTTGTAGTGTTTGTCTGGGCTTAAGTTCTGGAGGAATTTTTGAAAAATAACTTGTAGCTGGAACCAGTTGTGAAGTGAGCTTGGCCAAAGAGTTCAACTTTATTTGTGCCCCTGATAGCTTGTAAGAACAGTAAGACTTTAAGAAGGTTACCGTAAATTTTACTGTGATTAATGATGGTATCTTAAATTATTCTTCAATCCTTATCACAGCAATCAGAAACTTCAGATAAACACTGAAACCTACTTTACTTTGTCTCACTACAGAGTATGTTCTTTTCCACAATTTACAAAAAAAAAAAAAAAAAAAAAAAAAAAAAAGAGAAGATATATTTCCTCTAAGGCATATAAAGAATATGGCATGAAACTCAGAGTATCTGTATCTGGTTTTCATGGGGGGATGCTTGAAATGAATTAGACTATTTTCCAGGGAAAACTTATGGCACACTGCTTGCGTATAAATTAACAACAATGAAAGTGGTAAATTAAAACTGCGACATCGATTTCATTTTTAGCTCTGCTTTGCATTTATATAGAAAGATTTATTACTGTGATTTACCTTCCACTAAGAGGTAAAAGAAAGGAAAGCATAAAGTAGCAGTGGTTGTAATTATCTCCTAGAAAACTTCAGCATGCAGAAAATGCTGTAGCAGGTCTGCTCAGAAGCATAAGTTACTGCAAGTACACCAGGCACATCCTCCCTCCATTTTCTAGGCTGGATTCCCAGCATTTTCCAACATGTCAGTTCAGCTGCAAGGTTCAGCACGTACTGGGGGAAAGACCCTTCTGCCATCTCAGATGAAGCACTGACCTCCTGTATGGCCTCCACTTTTCCTGTTTTTTTTCCTTTTTTTTTTTTTTTTCTCTGCCTCCCAGCATGTGCTGGAAACTTGGAGTGGTGGTGGCATAGAAGCCCTAGATAGGCTGTCTCAGGACAGAATAACAAACCAGGTCTTGGCTCTTTTCTTCATCACAGTCAGTACCAAAGATCCTTTGCTTCTTACATGCTAGCTTAAACCCTAGGGTAAAGACTGTACTCCATGACTCCATTCATTCCTTGTGCTTGCTGGATTTTCAGCAGTGCTCTTTTTATAATACAGCTGTCTAAGGTGACTGAGGTGGCTTAGGGGCATGTCCTAAACTGTGGAACAAGCTCCCACAGGATTTAAGAATCAATTAGTGCTTTTGCCTTTCACCCTGAGAGTAAAAGGCACTTTTTCAACTTTGCCTTGTCTCTGCAGAAGTGTATCTGCACTGCTGCTTGCTTTTCTTTTTACAGGAAGGAAATTAGTAAAATCTTACCAAAACAAAACAGCCTGCCCTGTACCCAAAGAATGAGAATGAGAGAGCAGGTGAGCCATGCAAGATAGGTGGAGTTCATTAGTTAGCAGACACTGCTGGGATATTTTAATGATGAAGGTGGCATAAAACCTTGCAATAGAAGACAACAATATGAAACAAGTGTCCATGTTATCTCATTTCTTTTGTCTTCTGAAACAGAAACAGAGTCATGAGAGGCAGGCTCAAGAAACCTAATTAAATACTGAAAGGAAATGAAAATTAGTTCCCAGTTCTGTTGCCCAGACTGATTCTGTGCATACTCAATTTGTATTATTTTCAGAAAAAAAGTAAGACATTAAGACCAGAATTCTGAAGGTATTTCTCATTCTTGAAGAGAGGGACTAGGTTTCTGGGCTACTCTACAGATATGATCCATACTCCCAGTGTTGTCATTAGGACCTGCCAAGTGTTTGGCATAGCTCAGATCAGTTTCTTTGTTATAAAAATGAGTCAGTGAACACCCAGATTTACTCATTTCAATTGGAGAAAGTGTTTAAAAACTTTGAAGCAATTTTTTTCTAAGGGAAAAAACATGAATAGCTAATTATATGAAATAAGGCGAGTTCCTACGTAAGAAGTCACCAACAGTAAGGTTTTAAAGCTGTGATTTCACTTAGGAAGGAGAGTAAAATCAAAATATTATTATCTTTTGATCTATCTGTGCCGGTGTCAGTATCAGTGTCACTGATACCAGTGAATGTGCCTAAAAGAAAACTTAATAGCATCCTGATATGCTTTGCTTCCTAATTAAGACTACATTGGCATTATGCAGAGTATGAAAGGAATCCTGTGTGTCAAGTGGCTGTAGAATGGAGAAATCACATACCTTAAGGACACACCTGGTGCAGGAGCTTACTTTAAGACTATGGATTGAAGATACATCTCAGACTTTGACTTATGCTGGAACATTGCTTATTTTCTTTTTTTTTTCTATGTTGTGTTTGTACTTTTCCTATTTTTGAAGATGAAAAATGTTTCATTAAATGTTAAAAACTGCAGTGATATCTGTGTTAAATAGCTCCATGCTAGGACTTTTTATGGTTATGCATTAAGTCTTGTAACTCTGGTTCCAGAAAGTCCCTGATGACAGAGAATAGCATTTATTGAAACTAGTTGGATGTTACACTGTTTTACTTCAATCCACCTGGGCACTGACATCAGAAGTGACTAGATTCCTATAGGCACCTAACTTCAGAAAATACAGAGATGTCTGTAATTTCAAATTAAATGTGCCTAGGAATATTCCTGGGTACTTAGGCCAGCTGGCACTGAGCAGCCTGTGCCAATGATCAGAAGCTGTTAGTCTCCAAAGCAGGTTGGCTGCAGGCAGGCTGCCTGCTGGGAACAGCTCCTGGAGCATGCCGACTTCCAAAGCCTCTACAGGAATTGTCTGGGACACTGACAGTGAGCACAGGCCATAAGCAGGCAAGAAAATGTTGTAACACTTTTTTAGGATAGATGACAACATCCTTGTGCCCAGGAACATTCCCAGACATGTTTACTACTGTGGATTCCTCACCACTGAGACTCTTGCAAAAGGATTTAAAAGAAAAAAAAAAAAAAAAGAGAAAGCAATGATTTACAATGAAAGCAGTATGTGAGTGGGCATGAGCAATGGACAGATGGACATAAAAATGAGCTATATTGGACGTTTGTGAACATTGCACTGGGAAAAAGAGCTCTAACAGCCTGAGGCTCCAAAATCAAGAAAACTAGTGAGAATTTTTAGAAGCATTCTGGAAATATCTTCTATGTAAAATAAGATAGAATTTAATGTAATGTGTGTGTGACTAATATACATATTTATGTATGGTGTGACTAATCTAAGTTTGTACAGTGTAGAAAAACTATAGCTCACTATCTCTCCAAATGTAATAAGACAGCCAACCCATGAATTTATTGCATCCTAATGGATGAATTTGGTTTGTAGGTAAGAGTAGGACAAAGTTGCAGTGATTCAAATGAGAGCCCTCAGAAGCTATTTTTATATTGAGAAGTAATGCAGACAAATAGGAAGGGAGTTGCAGAATAAAATGGTTGATACTGCAGACTGGTGTCCATACAATATGCATTTCAAAGGGGTTTTACTGTGCTCTAACTCTTGTCTGGTCTCATAAGCTAAATGCTCATTAGCAGCTGGAGCTCATTTTAGGTGTACTCCTGGAGCACACATTCAGGTTTCATTTCATCCAAAATAAAATCCAGTTTGTGCTCTCTGAGACTGCTCTGCACTGAGAACCAAAGCACAGTATGTGGGGATAATCAGGAGATTCACTTCAGAAGCGTACTCCTGATCTAAACTAAAACACTAATGTAGCGGCACCTGGAGAGCTCATGCAGCAGCACTACAGCGATGCAGAGCTAATGTGCACAATTAGTGAGCAGACCGAGGCCAGCCATCAGTGTAGCAGAGACAGAAGCTGTTAACCACATAGAAAAGAAAATGTTTGCATAGACAAGGAAAAATTTTGTGCAAACATAAATGCATTAGCACAAAGCAGAATGGTAGTTGTCTCGCATATGGAATTCTTTGCACTGGCAAGAAAATTGTTTTGCCAAAGCTTGCTTACAATAGCAAAAAGAAAAAATGCACAATAGAAAGAAAACAAACTGACTCAGAAAATGTACTTTTGCACATATCCAGCTTTGATGCACTACACAAGAACAAAAATAAACTTTTGGTGCCATTTGCACAAGCATGAACTTTAAACTAAGAACAGCAGCACAAAAACAGAGAAGAGGTTGAATGCCAGCTGGGCAGTCGAACATCTGTAAATGTTAGCTAACAGAGATTTTGTTGGCGTTTTGTGAGAATCTAAAACTGCAGACAAACAAATACAGATTAGCATTACACAATAGAACAATCAAAATCCCAGTAGGACAATGTAAATTACAAGAACAATGTGTCCACAAAAGTGGACACATTGAAATACCAGGAAATAAAAATAACACACAAATACACTGCTTTTAACTAAATCAAGTGAATGAATGAAGTGTGTGGCTAAACTGGGGCAAGCAATTCATAAAAGTCACACACAAAAAGCCAGAAAACTTAACTCAAATAGGTAGTAAGCTGTAAGATCCCTGCAGCAGTGGCTACATGGTGTTTTAAAGGTCTAGCATGTCTTCCAGGCATAGAAGAGCTGGAAATGGATACAGCAGTACAGCCAGTAGATCATTTGCTTAATAGAATGTCCTCTGCACTCAGAGAAGCAGTAAAGCAAGTGGAAGAAAAGAGGACATGTCTCATTGCTGAGTTTTGCCAGAGCCACAGGTCAGATGGGCAGCACGCCAGCTGTAGAGAAGAGAGGAAGCCGTACATATGTATAGTCTTAAGCAATTTAAGCCAGGTATTATACAGACCTGCAAGTTACCACTTACAAATGTAAAAGTAGTGTCAGTTTTTGGTGCAATACTCACATTTTTGCAAATGTATTAGACATGAGAATTAGAGAAAGTAACTATCTCAATACCTTCTGAGCATCTTTTGGGGGCGATACAGGTGGAAGAAAATTCGATTTGCGATCAAACCTGTTCTAGAAGAATACCAACAGTATAAGCAAGAAGAACAAATGGGGCTTGCTGGGATTGCTGCCATAGCTGTATAGATGCAGAAACAGAACAGCAAAAGCTGTAGCTGATCATGATTACAATCTCATCTATCTGCTTGAAATGACCAAGGCAATAAATCTAAAATGAAATAAAATGAGATGAAATTGCATTTGACTCCTGGAGCACTGGGATAATTGCTGACCTCACAAAGGCTATTACCCAGCTCCTAAAAAGTAAAAACCATGCAGGATAGACCCACACCTGAAAATGGATGTCAGTTTGAAGATTAGTAGGATTCATAAACCATCTCACAGTACTATTCCAAGCTTTTCAGATCCGTACAGTCTCCTGAGGTGATTACTAAACAAAACCATGCTATGAATATAACCACTGTAATTCCCTTAGGTCTTCTTACATATAAAGGAGCTGTACAAAATATCCCATAGCGCAGCTTTGCAGCATACAAATGCAGAGGCCATTATATCGCATGATGCAGGGTGCTGGAGGCACTACCGTTTGAGTGAGGCATACACAAAAACAGTACTATTGAACAGAATGTCAGATCCTCAAAGTACTAGAAATAGAGAAAACAGAAATTCAGCATAAGTATTATTTAAGCCAGGTCTTTGTCAGTTTGAGGCAGGGACTACAAAAGAACATGAAAGGTGTGCTTGAACAAGGCAAAGATTTAGTGTCAGCTCATGCCCATCGATCTTTCACGTTGGCTGTGTTAGCAGGGGGAAGTCCTGTCAATCTCCTGGAATACTGCAACCCCACAGGTGAGTGAAAGGGTACAATATTGTATTCAAGCTAGAGCACCCACATCACTGAGCGAAAATGCCATTACGCAGCTGGGACAGAATTCACCATTCAAAGGGATGACTGTATACTGGGGAGCATCAAGCTGTGCAGATAGTTGCATTACCCCTGGAGAAATATAGACCTAACAGAAAGGAGAGGTGTAAAAACTCATTGCGTTCTTAATAGACTTTGAGGAAAAGTAGGGCAATGGACTTTCAAACAGCAAATCTCAGCACCTAACCTTTGCTGTAGTAGTCAGACTTGTGTGGCTTTGTAGACATTTTGCAGCAATCCCTGTAGATGGAGCGCTTAGGCATTCCAGCAGCTGCACTACCCGAACTGCACTTTGAGACAGTGGACCCTGGACTATTTCTGGTTCGTTCATGCAAATAACCTGGGGGTATAAATCTAGTTCACTTCTCATCAGTGCTACCACTATCATCACCTTGCAGCAAGTCAAATGACAAAACTGAGATAAGAACTGAAATTGCTGTCTTTTTAAGAAACCAGCAAAGAGCAAGACATCCTCCAGTGGAAAAATGGCAGTCACAGAAAGCTCTGACAGTAGCCTGATGCCGTACTGATGTCAAGACACGTATATACCTCAGTGTCTGTTGCCTCAGGAAGCATTACAGCTGGCAACGGTGAAAGGAATAACAAAAAAAAAGAGGAAATCCAGAGGGCAATGCTATGATCAACAGACTAACAGCCACCAAGGAATATGACCCAGGACTCTGCCAAGATCAAGCCTTTCCCTCGAAATAAAACATGGACTTGAGCACAAGCCACCAGATTGAACAGACCTTGGAATTTGTCTAAAGCAGGAGTGGGTGAGCATATTTTCTAGTGTCACCCCAAATGGCTGTGTACGATGAGCAGGAGGCAAAGATATGGATAAGGCGGCACTTTCTTTACCAGGTCTTGGTCAGCAGGACAGAAGAACGCAAGCAGTTGAACAATCCATTGACAAACTTTATAGCTGACTTGTTAAACTCCACACTGCTCCCACAGCCATGTGAAAGGCAGTCTTTTTGCAGAAAAATGCCCACCCAAGCTTTATGCTGCTGGCAGGTCACATTTTGTGCAGTATTGAAGGTGACAGACTAATCCTCCTAACGCAAGTTGCCAAGCAAGTTGAGTTGGTTTTTTTTTTTCAGTAATAATTACTAAGTTTTGTTTGTGCTGTTTCCCAGGTTAAGGACGGAGAGCAGTTATATTCATGTTTAATAGTGCCATCTCAGCTGAATGTAACTGAGGGATGTCACAACAATGGGCTTGCTTATTCCTGCATAAACACATTTGTATGCAGAAAATTTAGAGAACTCCGCTTCAAAAAAAGTGATTGAAAGAAAATAATCCATCTGGAACAAGAACTAAAGGCTGGAGTGAAGTGCCCTCTCTCTCTCTGTCTTCAGACATTTGAGCACAGATTAAGGTTTGTCTGAGTCTACAGATAGCCTGAAATGGGGCTGAGGAACATGAGCCACTCTGTCAGTCAGGTCACTGTCAGAGCAGGCTTTATCCATCAGCCTAAGGTGGCTGTGGCTGCAGCTGAAGTGTCACAGGAGGTGTGTGGGAGACAAGGGGGTGCTGCTGCTGCCCAGGACAGCCCCACCAGTCATCGCTTTCTTGCTCTCCCTCACAGCCTTGCCCCTTCTCCCTCTTCCCTGCCACATCAGCAGGTGCTCCAGCTCAGCACCAGGCATTTCCTACAGCCATGGGACAAGGGAGGACAGCCCTGACTATCTCCAGCAAAATCAGGTGCTGCTTAAATACTTCACAGGTGTGGGCTGGCTTTGCGCCACTGTTGTCTGCGAAGCCCATGTAGCTAAACTGTGGTTTGCTACCCTGCCGCATCTCCTGCCCACCCCACTCCAGGTGCATACCTGATGATAGGAGGCAGCTTGTCCTGCTCCAGTGTCATGGCTCATCAAAGCAGTCTTCACACAAAAAGATATTTGAGAGCAGACTTATTGCTCATGCAAGGTCACTCACTGCATCTTCTCTGGAGGCAGGAAATGGTCCTGTCCTTCCAGAGGAGAAGCAGCAAATCTCTCCTGCATGGTCCTGCCTTTCTAAAGCACTGAGAATGAAGCTCTCCTAGGAGCTTTATCCATCAGAATACACAACACCTCTATAAAATACAGAGGAAAAAAAGCCAGGCACACAGAAGACATGGATTATCTATAATGATAGAAATTATGTCGTCTGTGACCTTTATAGCAGCAGCCCTGTTGTAGACAGCATTAACGTAGAGAAGCTGCCCTAAGGAGAAAATTTTGTTTCCCTTTCTGTCTTATGGTAGAAATAGCTATAGATGATATTTTTTGAGCTGTAGATTGGATTTCCATAAATATCTGGCATAACTTCAACAAGATAAGTTATGTCGAGAATAAAAAGAATATTGTTTTTACAATTTAAATGAGGATTTGATTTTAAAATACTTCAGTTTCTGAGTACAGAAGCTCTGTATGGCTTGCATGAGCTCTCATCCACAAAGAGGTATGCTATTGGGAATTATTTGGGTGCAGAACAGCAGAAGACCTGACTTTTTTCAAACAACGTGAAAGAGGTGGACACTGTCGGCTCCATTTTACCTTTCATTGGGCACCTGTAGCTCCTGTGATGAAGTCAGGTGGAATCATGTGTGCACATCCAAGAAAAGTGGGCTGTGATCAGCCATCAGGACATGGTCCCGATTCCCCTGGTCATTGCACAGAAGCCTAACCTTGGGTAACTACTTGTGTGTTTAAAGTTCAGCCATGTGCAAAAGCTTGTAGCATCAGCATAGGAGTTTCTTTGTAAATATAAATAATACAGTTTGTTGTGCCATACTGATCCTTTTGAGCTGCAAAATAGCCCAATGAATACACAGTGCAAGGTGATAGGTAACGGAAAGATTTATGTATCTCCATTGCTTATATGTAAAGAGCACACAACCATTGAAAAAGTGGATGGCCTGTTGAAGCAATATATGATTGTGTTTATATTTAACAGCAGAGGGAAAACTGAATGCATACACTTGCAAGCCTAACTGCATACAAATCAGTGAAGTCTTCTAGTAACAAGATGCTCAGAACAGAACTCATTTTAAGGCGATTTGAGTAATTTAAAACACGATAGTTTTTAAAAATACAGTTACATATGCCTGTGATCTGTATGTCTAATGATTTGCACATTAGATTTTTAAAACTCAAATTCATCTTTGGACTGACTTGAGTGAAAATCTAATCAAATTAGCTTTTTAGAATATACGACTATTGTAATGTCATTTTCAGAATATAATAATACTTTTGATATTATACTTTAGCTGTTATAAAGACAGATAAATATGCAGGAGAGGCACTGTGGGAGACTTAGAAGCTTGATTCTAATGAGCACTATTCTGTTTTCTACCTTAGGTTTTTATATGGCATCTATTGCTTTGGTACCTATGCATTGACATCCCCTCATTGATTGATGGCGATGTAGAAAGCATTTATACCAGTTTAGTGAAGGTATCATTTTTGTAATGCATTACTGGTATTTTATTCAGACAATAAGTTAGATATAATATTAATTTTAAATAGTTTAGCAATTACTTATTTCTTTACAGATATTTTTGAAAGTTTCAGTAACTTCAAATGATCAAACTTCTTCATCCTCAGTTTCTTTCAGTGGACCATTCCAATTTTATCATCTGGGTATATTCACCTTTTTTTTAATATCATGTTTTCTGTTGATTTGTTAGATGTTCAAAGCTGTTGGAAGGCCTGAATCAAACCAGAATACCCAGGCTCCTCCTAGGAAGGCATTTAATGTTTTCTCAAGCTGACTTAAGTGGAAGTTTTGACTGTCTAGGGGCAGAAGGACTTACTGCCAAGACTATTTGTATTATGACTCTTAGTATGAAATGTAGTGAGTTTAGATTATCAAGGTGATGATAAAAAAACATTGTATGGTTGAATATGAAGGCTTTAAAATGCAGTGGTGGGCTTCTTGGTCTTAACTGCAAGAGTTGACTAGAGCTCGTTTGTCTGAACTGAATACTTTACATTTAAATTAGGATTTTGTGAAGTAGAGATGGAAGGATTACTGTGTGTGAGAAATGAATGAGGGGAAGCATTGTAATCTGTGCAGAAGGAGGATAAGTGCTGTAGTTCATCTGACATAACAGATGGATTACAATGAATCTGAAGTGGTAGAAGGTTTGCTTAGGAATTATTAGCAATGGTTTGCATTTAAGTAATCTATTACTGCAATGATACACGTATAGTTATGTGATGTGTAATCTACCAGGGAAAAGTGGACTTTATTTCTAGATATATCGAAATTATGTGCTGTTTAGAGTATAGGCAAGTCAGTAATAAATCTGGCACTTACAGGCAAAAAAAAAAAAAAAAAAAAAGTCTAAAAAAAAAGCATCAAAACAAAAATACAGGATAAACAAAAATCTGAGGAGGTCCCAGCAGATGGAAAAAGTGTATGCTCTTATCACTTGTGCAAGGCTTAACTGTGCTAGCAAAAAGTATATGATAGGTAAATTTACACCTCAGCAATGGTGAAAATGCAGTTTCCTTTGCACCCAATGGCAGCAGCAGTTATTTTACTGAATATACTCAAAGCTTCACAGGGTGGCTGTTGCTTACCCTCTCTGCCTAGTCTCCCAATACCCTAAGAGCACAAATTTGATAGGCATGACTCATTAAACTGCATGTTTTGTATAAAAGTCCCTGGTGCATACATAGACTTTCACTGTGTAAGTGCTGTAGGGTGTATGGCCCTGTATTTCTATCAGGGAGATGCTGGAAGGGAGTGTGGGAGAGCTAAGGAGGATGCAGGTAGCGTGCAGTTCACCTAGTCCTGCCCACAGGGTATATTTGCACTCAGGCTGTGTGATAGTGTCAGGTTGCTCAAGGAGCTTTTAAACAGGTTCCTGTGGGTCACATAGGCAGTTTAAATGCAGCTTCATGGGGTGTCACAGTTCTAGAAATAGGGCTAGACTGCTTCTTGTACCTGACCCAGCTCATTTAGCGCAAGCAGAATTAGCAAATTCAGCTTAATACAGCTCCACTCACCTTGCTAGGTCAGCAGCATCTGTGATCGACGGGTGAGTTGGTAAGGTAGCCATAGCAGCAAGGATATTCATGCTTTCTCATAGCTGTAAGGAAAGACTTATTTTTTTCATTTTCATAGTCTCACTAGACTTCTAAAGCTTTTTTGAAACAGCCTGGAAAACAGACAGCCATTAGATACTGCTGAAGTTCAATCTCCTCAGTAAATGCATTCCCAGAAGAGGATGGTTAAACCCAAAGAAACAGGTGATTTTGTGGTTGTTCTGAAAAGCTCAATTACCAGCCAGCTTGGAAGAGAAAGCAGCTAAAAGTGCCTAGCAGTGGCATTTTTTCATATAATCAGGTAATTTACAACATTGATATGATAAGCACATAGGCTGAATATATGGAAATAAACACACTATGGTATATGGAAACACATGAAAATGTGAATACTGGACTGATGCATTTTTATTTCTATAGCAGTAGCAGTACAAAATCTTATTTGCACCAAGTTGTTCCAACACTAAGGCAACTGATACTGATCCACGTTTCCGAAACACCTTTGAATAGTTATATTTGCTCACCTGTCAGATATTTGTAAATAGCCATTCTGCTGACATCTTTGTTACACTGCTGACAGAATTTCATCTGCATAAATGGGTGGAAAGTCCTTTCCTCACATGTCTAACAAACTGGAGACAAAGTGCCTGCCAATGTTTTAATTTCTTTTGCATGTTCTGGTTAGAGAGTGAGAAGAATGCTTTCACTCCACAGTGTCATGAATATGGTAATCTATGGAAATCACAGAAAGCAGGTACTTAAGTTAAGCACATACTGTACTACAGGAATCCCTGATGAATTCAAGTCTCTTCTGTTTAGAGAAGATGTTGTTGTCTATTAAGTGACAGACTGCCACATGTTCATGAAGTAGCACAGTAATGTGTATCAGTATCTTCTTTTCTTCAACCCAGAAGGTAACATTTTCTTTATCATCTATGTCATCCTGGCTTTTGATTGTAAATGTCTAAGCTTGCTTCAAATATTAACTCCTTTTTGTTTTATTGATGAATATTTCATGACAGAAAGACTTCAATACATTTGTAGAATATAAGTTTTTGCTGCACTATAGTAAGCCTGTAATCCTAAAATCTTTTCCTTCTCTCAGTATAAGCTGCTAAAAACCAAACGTTTGAGGTAGAACCTGAAGAATAATTTGTTGGTAATTTTGAAGCAGCAGAGAAAATTTTGGCAGTGGTAGAGATATGATGAAGGAGAAATAATTGTTATTTTAAATAATGGTTTTATCTGCACTCTCAAGCATGATGCTGTATATCTCATGGTGAGGTCACAGCAGTATGTTTTCCTAGAATACACTTTAACGTTGTGGTTAGTCTCAGAATTACTGCAGGGCTGGGGGTTAGCTCACCCGCTTTAAATAATCATGGTTTAAAGAGCGGACAGAATAGTTGAGTAACTAAATGCGATGGTATATACACAGGCAGTGCAGGGAGCAGAGGTTGCAGGAACAAGTATATGTGCAGTAATTACAGGTTATTGAGACAGTGCTGTTTACAAAGCAAATCAAAGTTCCAAGGAAAAAATTCAAAATAACTGAAAGGCAGAGTTCATTTTTTTCAGAAGAATTATTGTGTTCTGTCCTTTATTTTGCAGGCTTTTCCACATCATTAAAGGCAGTGATGCCAGTAATGACTCAGCTCTAAACACAGCGCAGTGAGGATGTGTGAACCCTTTCATACAAGGACCAAATTTTCTGCAGCTTCTTGCTAACTTCACTACGGCAGCTATGGGGGCTATAACAACTGGTATTGGCCCAAGAAATTCTCTATCAGCTGGAGACTGATCGAGTGAAGTGTCCCATCCTCCCCGTGACACATTGCTTGCCTGTGTGCCATGGGGAGGACCCTTGCAGGATTCTCAGCAGGAGCTTGCTGTTGTTTATGTGGGCTTAAGATGAACTCTACTGCCATCTGGATGACTCCTACATGACATAGCCTTTTCCCATGCAGTGTATGGGAAGGGCGCATCCATTAGCATTGTCAGGCCAACACAGAGCAGCTATTTAAGAGAATTTAGCTTTGAATGTCTAGAAGAGTAAGGACATCTAAAAGAATAAGAATTAGAAGCTTCATTTTCTCCTTTGCTGTACATAGTTAGTTTTCATTAGATGAAGAGTTTACATGATTAGTGGGGAAAGCTTGTGCAAAATGTTCCTTCCATGTATCTGTGAATATGAATATGTATGTTATTTACCCCCTTCACAGGAACCGAATTCAGCTTTTGGCTTTATTGTTTATCTTTCCAGAAGCACAAGCTACCTTAACATTGTGACAAGATTTTGTTGTCATTACTATTGCTGTTGCTGTACTGGGAGTTTGAGTTTCCTAACTCCGGAAATGTTGGAGTGATGTTCTACTGCATTCTCAGAGAAGGAAAAAAGCAGATAGCACTTCAGGAAACTTCAGTAAATGTTTTAGTGAAGTTGCAGGAGGCTGGAGGCAGACCACTGGAATGGGAATTATTATGCAGGGTAAGGCATAGTCAAGGCCACATGTTCGTGCAGCATGTAATAAGGATTCTAGATTTATGCAGCCATTTTGATCACATTTGACTTCAGAAAAAGCAAACTTGAAGGATTCAGAAGCAACTGGAAAAATCATTAAAAGTGAAAGTGCTTTCTCTTATATACATCAAATATAGAAAATTTTCCACATGAACAAATGGGGGTCAAACATTACTAAAACCTTTGTGCTGAGGGCATATAAAATGACCCATACAAACCTGATTTAAATTCTTGTAGCTTCTGGGTGAGGGCAGCTGTCTACCTTGCTTAAATGTTAATGTTTCCCTTATCTGATTGCCTTTCTGTACCATGCTCCCTGTTTCAGGGGTCCTACTTCACCTATTACCCCCTTCAAAGATATTCATTCTTGTCTGCAAACTTCATATCTTTGTGTCTGAGGCAGTCACTTGGCTGAGTAGCCTCCCAAGCTTTGTCATTCTTAGCTTTTACCCACCCAGCTGCTTATCTCCCCAGTTTTCCAAGGCCAAGTAGAAGCCTTCCCAGCCATAGTCCTGTCAAGGCAGAGCAGAGATAAAGCCCAGCTTTTCTACATTTTTACAAAAGTGACTGGTATTTAGGGAGGATAGCTAAACCAGGTACAGATCAACTCTTCTTTGCAGGAAGGGAGTAGCTGGCATGGATTTATGAAAGGGAAGCCATGTTTGAGCAACCCAATAGCCTTCTACAATGAGATGACTGGTTTGGTAGATGTGGGGAGAACAGTGGGTGTTATCTTCAGCAAGGCTTTCAACACTGTCTCCTATAGCATCTTCATGGGCAAACTGGTGAGACATTGAGTAGATAAATGGACAGTGAGGTCAATTGAATAGTGACTGAACTGGTGGGCTCAAAGGGCTCATTAGTGGCAGAAAATCCAACTAGGGGCCAGTCCATAGTGATGTACCCCAGATGTTAATTCTGGGGCCAGTATTTTAACATCCTCATTAATGACCTGGATGATGGGACAGAGCACACCCTCATCGTGTTTGCAGATGATGCAGAGCTAGGAGTTGTTGACACACCAGCGGGTTGTGCTGCCATTCAGAAGGATGGCAGGCTGGAGAAATGGGCTGACAGGAACCTTTTGAAGTTCAGCAAGGGGAAGTATGAAGTCCTGCACCTGGGGATGAACAACCCCAGGCACCAGTACAGGCAGGGGCCAAGTCTGGACAGCAGCTTTGCAGAAAAGGCCCTGGGGGTCCTGGAGGACAAGCGGAACATCAGCCCGCATGTGTCCTTGCAGCAAAGGTCAGCAGCGCCCTGGGCAGCACTGGGCCGAGCATCGCCAGCGGGTCGAGGGAGGCGATCCCTTCCCACTGCCCAGCACTGGTGAGACCCACCTGGAGTGCTGCCTCCAGTGCCGGGCTCCCCAGGACAAGAGAGACATGGACATGCGGAGCGAGTCCAGCAAAGGGCCACCGAGGTGATTAAGGAACTGGAGCGTCTGTCACGTGAGGGGAGGCTGAGAGCACTGGGGACGTTTAGCCTCGAGCAGAGAAGGCTCAGGAGGATCTTATCAATATGTAAAAATATCTGATGGGAGGGAGCAAAAATGGCAGAGCCAGACTCTTCTCAGTGGTGCACAGAGAAAGGGTGAGAGGCAACAGGCACAAGCTGAATGATAAGGAATTCCATTTAAACATTAGAAAAACTTTTTTGTTATAAGAGTGATCAAACACAGGAACAGGTTGCCCAGAGAGCTTGTGGATTCTCCATCCTTTGAGATATTCAAAGCCTGACTGGCCATGGACCAGAGCAACCTGCTGTAGCTGACCCAGCGGTGAGCAGGGGGTTAGACCCGACAGTCTCCAGACACCTCTTCAAATCTCAACTACTTTGTGATTCTGTGGAGGTAGTTGTCCTTTCCAATCATTTAGAGAATTTGTATTTTCTCCTCCTTTCTTCTCTTCTCTGAGGAAAAGCTGTTGGTTAAGTAATTTCAGAGAAAGGTCTATTCAGAAAAACAAGCTACAGAGAAGGAAAAATAAGAGCAAGATCTTGTTTGAATTCGAAAACACACTGGTGATTTATATGGCAAAGTTTTGGTGTTAAAATTATCCATCCATTTGCATAACTTTTGGGGCCTTTGTTTGACGTATCACTGCTGCAACCAGTAAAGAATATTTCAGTACAGCAATTTGAACTCTCTTGTAGCAGTTCAGCTTGTCAGATGTTTTTCAGTCTTTATTCTCGTTCTCATCTAGTTTTCCTGTGTGCAAGCAGAAACATCTACACTTGAAAAATGTAAAGTATGTGAAATATGTGAAATAAGACAATTTGGCTTCAGTCCTACCTCCAGATTCATGAGAGACATCACTGTGTCACTTAACATTGTTTACAAGTTAAAAGTGCACAAGAGGAATTTAGAGAATGAATGCATACACCTCTTCATACCTCAGACTGGAGGCAACACACCAATATAAAAGGAACTGGATAACGACATTACATTCAACATGGGAAATTCTTCACACATAAGGGAAACAATATTTTTAAAACCTTTTGCCTTATGGCTAAATGATACTGCTACCCCAAATTTCCATGTGCCAATGATCATTAGACTCGCTTATGTAAGTTCTTCATTTACCTTGTGACCGCTGCTCCCTGAAAATCCTTTTTATGAAAATTACTAATTCCCAGTGTTCTTTTCTATGTCCCATCTCATTAGCGTATACCAGCAGGATATACGTCAGATCCACCAGAGTGCTGTAGGAGACTGTTGCTTATTTTTCGTTTATGATGATACCTAGCTGTGCCAGCTGAAATCTGGGTTTTCTAACAGTAGATAGCATCCAGCCCCTTAGCAGGATACAGCTTCTAAATAAACAACTGGTAACCACAGCCTGGGGGTGTAGCTGGACTTTCCCAGAATACAGAGGATATCAATTTTAAAGTTAGAAATAAAGTCTTGGTCATCTGATACATATTGCACTGCCCTGTTCACTAGCCTGTTCCACCTCCAGTTCCGTTACGCTACTTGCTGGTGCACCCATAAAAATTTCAGCAATCTGAAGTGAAAGATACTCTCTACTTTTTACCATTAGGAAACAAGCACCTTTTTTAGTTCATAATATGCTCAATTACCTTTAGATTGATCCATGAATAAATTATAATCAAAACAGACTTATTCACCTTAAAGCTCTCCTGGCTTAAGGTTTCATTGTTGATTCATTATGTTGTCAGTTCTCTATTGGCAGGGTAATGCTTTTTTATATCTGGATAGAGACAGTTTTAGTGGAAGATACTGTTATCTTTAAATGAGTAGGATTTAGCTTTTCTGGTGAGAACAAATTCATCAATGATGAATCCCTGGAGAAACTACAGAAACAAAAATCGCAATGTTGCTGGAGATTTATACAGTTCATCAGTTAAAAGGCAGCTTTTGGAAGTCTTAACAGGGAGGGTTGGATTTTTTCTTTCTTTCTGTAAAATATTTCAGCATAATATTTCAAGCTTCCAGTTTTGTGATAATGCAGACATAAACAACGAAATAAAACCACTTAATGTATTTATTTTGGCTCCATTATTGATGCAATCCTCTTCAATAGAAATACATTAAATTATGGCTATATGGAGACAGATGGATACGAATAATGCAGCTATAGACATCATTGATACAGATATATAAGCAGACAAGAATTATCTAATTACTCTGCTTGTTGCAATCTTCTAAACACTTGCTGTGATCCACATATTCATATTAATTGTTTTTTCTAGGCAGATGTTGATATGACAAAGATACCAGTGTATGGAGAGTTTAGTGACACTGAGATATGTGGAAATTAAAAAAAAAATCTCAAGACATACTGCAGAAAGATTTCAAAAGCAAACGGGGATTTAAACTCACCAAGTTACTGTGCTTGTGCTTTCATTGGGAATTCTGCCATCAAATCC
Source organism: Anseranas semipalmata (assembly GCA_013399115.1). Classification (NCBI taxonomy): domain Eukaryota; kingdom Metazoa; phylum Chordata; class Aves; order Anseriformes; family Anseranatidae; genus Anseranas; species Anseranas semipalmata. The sequence continues at coordinate 392,255 of VXAA01002463.1, forward strand.
CCATGTGCTTTGGAAGATATCCCCTACCATGATTAGAGGTGATTTAATTTTAAACTCTCTTAAAAACCTGGCTCTTCAGCAGTTATTTCAACATATTTCCACTTCTGCTGTATCCAGTAACTCACCTTGTTAAAATATTGCTTCCCATTTCGTAAGTCCTTTGTCTCCAGCACATTTGAAACTACAGCTTTGAACAAGAAGTTGTTTCATCAGCCTTCTGTATATGTGTGCATTACTCATAAGGAGAACCTTCAGTAAGTCCTTCCCAAGCTCCTGAGGCTACATTTTCATGTATTATTTATTGTTATAGAAAAGATTACTGGTTTTCAGTGTTGTTTGATGAAATTTGGCTTGGCTGCTTGTGAACTACTGGACTCCAAGCACAAAATAATACACAGATCATTTGTATGGCCACACAGTCATCTTCTGTTAAGTCAGTGAAAGCTCATTGTTTATGCCCAAACCTGGACTAGGACCTAGGTGTTTTGTTAATTATCTTACATTCCATTTAATCAATTGCTTGATGGAAATATAGCAACACATAGCAAAAACTCAGGTTGGATGTTAGTTTTCTAGATAATTCATCACTTCATTTAGTTTGAAAAGATACACTTTTTACAGTTCAATTTAACATGCATGCCATTAAAAAACATCTGAAATAATACGGTTATGGTACTGGTGGCATTGGATGTTTTTCAAAATGTCTGTTATACATTCCAGCTAGTGGCTTTGTTAGATGTAAAAATTTGCTTACTTCCATATCACAACTTAGAAAATGAATTAATTGCCTTTGTAAATCACTCTTTCTCTAAACACCAAAATGGATGATTTTTAAACAGTTTTCCTCAGATCACCTGTTTTATTTCAATACATTCAATATTTCTATCTGTAGAAATTAGAAGATTGGGCATACATTAAGAGAATAGAAAACACTTCATTCTGCAGAAATTTCACTGTTCTTCCCAAAGGTGATCTTCAATCAGTCAAGCCATGAACAACTGTCTCTTCTCTCTACAGCTTCAGTTAAAACCTCAGCAAAATTAGCTTTACTACCTACTCTGAAAGTCAGCAATTCAATTCCTGGCCAGACAGGGAAGAGTCCAAACGTGCTTTGTCATCAGGTCTCCTTCCTTCTCAAGCCTGAAGTTGTTGGCATCAGCACATACACTATGGAGAGAAAATAGTTTCTAAGTGGCACAGCTACTGCTTATTTGTAGTCAAAATATATTTCTAATTGATGCAGCCTAGCAGATATACAAGAATATTGTCTATCAAGATTTGTATTTTTTTAGATTTTTGTTAAAAGTGTTAGGTTTTCTAAAATTCATATAAAGACTTGAATTTCTCTGTGTGTGCTTTACAGCCTGTTGTTTACAATGAAATGAGACAAACTTTTCCTTCTACTCAATTTCCTTTTAAAAATAACTCTGTTTTTACAGCCTTGTTTTACTTTGGTATATTAGGCCACTACCTTACTGCTGTTTGCAGTAATATTTAAAAGCTTAAAATAAGCTTAAAGCTTTAAAATTTTAAGCTAAAAGCTTTAAAAAAAAAGCTTTTTTTAAGCTTTTAAAGGTGAATCACAAATGTATAGCAACTGCACAGAAAGGAAAGTTTGTTTGACATCTTTAAGGAAGCTCTTGAAATGACATTGAGGAACAAAGTTCCCATTGAACAGACAAAGCAAGAGCCTTGTACCAGTGGGCAAATTGAGACTATAGCTAGATTTGGGACAGATGGGGTCTGCAGCATCCCCCCAAGTTCTGGTCTTGCATTTACCTTGATTGAGAGTTTGCCCTAGAGTATGGCTCGTTCCAAGCCTGCAGCAGGTCACCTCCTTTGGAGATCACCATGAGACTGCAAGTTCTGACTTTAAGTTAAGAATGTGTTGAAGCTACAGATCAAGTCTCAGAAGCAGGAAACATGTCAAGGACTCACTCTCTGTCTGTATGCTCACAAGTGCCAAAAACCTGGCAGCCAAGAAAGCTATTATTTGCCATAACAAGAGTCCTGAGGTCCCGTTGTTGGGTATCCTGACTGACAGAGCTCATTGAGGAATTTTTCTGCTAGGGAGCAGAGTAACCTCTTCTGGATTTACTTCATCTTAAAAAATAATATTTTCTAAATTTTTAAATAATTCTGTTTTTAAAATTCACATTGAAATTCCCTCTTAAAAAATTGATAACCACAGCAGTACTGTATCTTGTTCAATATGCTCTTTGAGGTTGTATTATTAGCGTGAATTAATGCTAGCAACTACTGAGGCGATGTATCCCCTGTTACTACCTGCTAGTTTCTGCAGTACTGCAGTAGCTTCTGACCAGGGTTTAGTTATATGGATAAAATACTTTGTGCGGAATAAGGAACTGGTTTCAGGGGAGGAAGGGCACAATCTGTTGCATCAAGCAAAAATCCATGTTTTCCACCATTTCTTATTCACCTAAATCTGTGATTATGGCACGCTGCAGTTCTCCATCTCTCTGCTGTGCAAACAATGAGACTTTTTATTTCAGGAAGCTGGGTGTTTGGCAGCTTTATGAAATCTGAACCAGCACTTCCATGTTCTTGGGTGAGACATGAGTTTTGCAATTCAGTGAAATTTTCTTGTACAGTTTGCTTAATTGGGCTCAAGGATTAAATGTCACAGAAAAGACTGCAAGTAGTTCACAGAGGTAAATTATGAGATTAGAATATGTTTCTGTTCATTTGGTGTTAGCCTTACTTTGACAGGTCAAGACAACCTTCTGTTATCAGAACATAAAATACATGTTTGCATGCTTTAAAAATACATAGATAACCAGATACCCATACAAGTAATCTCAAACACTGCTAGAGCCCTTGTAAGTAGACTGATAGTTTTATGATGCCTTTCCACATACTATAGAAATAAAGTTATACATTTGAATTATTTAACATGATACATTTTTATATATAAGCAAGTATGCAATGGGGAAATAGAAGACTGTTGGATGCTGACCTGCAATTCAGCTATTTTTCTGCTGTGGTATATTAATATTTTAATATACAATATAGATTTTCAAGTCAGATCCTGAAGTTCATGGCTGATTTTTATTCACTTCTCGCCCTGGTACGGTCCTACTGATTTCAATGTCAACCTCCTGAATAAGAAGCAAGTCACACTCAGCAAAGACTTAGGATCTTGCCCTTAGGATCAAACTTACTCCCTTTGCTATGCCTGCTTATTAAGCTTATTAATCATGTTTCCTGATTTTTATTTTAGAAACTACCTAATTTTGGGCCTTACCTGGAACAACGCAAAAAAATAATAGCTGAGAACAAGCTTAAACTGAAGGAACAAAGCACAGCAGCTGTGCTTCCAGAGAAAAAACATTTCATTCCAAAGAAGCCCATTCCAGCAATCAAGGTAAAAAAAAGATATGCTTATGTGTAAGAAATGATCCGCCATCAGGCAGTTGACATGCACAGTCATTTCTAGCAGTTTGAGTTGGTTATTACTGCTTTTAAGCTTGTTAGAGGGCATCAAAGACAACTATTTATGCAGACTTTCCAGCTTTTAACCAAAATCGATGGGAAATGATTTGTGATGTACATGTATAGGTATTTCCCTAATGTCATTTTCAAAATCAAGATATTCAGGCAGTGGAATGGTAATTGTAGAATACGGTGAATGCCTTGAAGAATGGAGTTGAATCATTAACAATTTCTTTTAATCTGAATGCAACAGTATGAGCTCCATTTTGCATGATACTTTGTGATTATTTGTGGCATGCTAAATACTTCCATCTCTTATGCAGGATCAGTGGAAAAGGTTGGTGTTCAGCACATACAAAAGCTGAGACCTAGGTTTTCAAACTAAACTTTTAAAACTGGAAGATGTTTGTCTAAGTAGCTGATCCACCATGTGTAATGGGTAAATGTCAAGGTGAAAATAAAACCTATGCCCCCATCTACTGCATAATCCATACATTGGAGCTTTTCCCGTCCCTTAAGTAGTCAATAAAATTAAACGTCAGAAGCTAATTATTCTAGGTGTTCACTTTAGACCCTACTTAAACTTCGTGTTTAAACAGAAAAAAAAATAAAAGAAAAAAGAAGCTGGCAAAAAAATAAGTAAAGGAAAACTTATCAGGAATCTTCTGTAGGTCCTTTTATGAAGTTGTGTGAAAATATCTGCTGAACTCATTAACTGTCTTTATCAGATATGTAAGAATACCAGATATTCACAGACAGGTAACTTTCACTGTATGATCAGAACTGTATGAATTCTTGCAAAAATAAGGCCAAATATAAAATACAACATGAGCAGTGGCTCAAAATATCACATATAATTCCCAAGGAAATTTTGCAACATTTACCAATACGTGCAGCATTCCAAGCTAGCTGGAAGGACTGCAAAACAAGCCAAGGAGAAATTCTGAGTCATCTTCTTGTTTATGTTAAATAGTTTGCCACTTCTGTAGACCTCCATCACTTTTTTGGACTGATTATTTTGGTTTGAACCTTGCTATTGAAAATCACTCCCCTCCTCTTGTGCTGAGGTTCCCTTCTTTATGTATATGAAAAGTCCCAAAGAACAGCAATCTACTCTTTTTTTTTCCACTATGATGAAAATTTTCAAAGCCTACTTGACCTCAGAGGTTTTATGGTTTTATCTCTCTTTGCGGGGAGAGTATTGATGTAAGGGAAAAGAGAAAGAAGAAACAACAGCCAATAACTGCATTTTCAATGAGATAGCTTGCTTCTGAAAACAGCAGAAAACGAAAAAACTGATACCATCCAAAAACAAATAAACTGATTGATGGAAAAAGTTTAGCAAGAGGGAAAAACAGGCATAAAGACTTGAAAAAAAAAAAAAACATAAATAAAAAGTTGAGGTCAATAATTTATCAAGCCCAACTCCAAGTACAAAAGCAAAAAATAACCAAGTAGTCAGAGATAGGTTAAAAAGAAGAAAAGAGGCCCTACTGCAGGGAAGAGGAAAATTAATTCCCCCAAACAAAAACTTCTGTTTATAAAGACATTGAATACTTTTGTATGGTAGCTGTGAGGAGCTTCTCAGCCAGAGAAATCAGGTTAGCATCTTTCTCACACCTTCACTTAAATGAAACAAGACTGAAAAAGACTGAAGCAATTAGAAGAAGGTAGCTGATTCGTGACAGTCTTTCAGTCTGAGCATCTCTTTAGAAAGGAATGTTCTAACCGTAATGAGAATAATAGCAATGAGAGATGTCCACTAAGAAATAACAGCATACCTGGGTTTTGCTTGAAGTTAGGGAACTTGCCACTCTAAAAAGGGATGTGTTGATGAAGTTTATTATTAAATGACCCATCCATAACATTTTGAGGAGAAAATCTGCCAGGAAGATTGAGAATATTTATTACAGAAGCTGAGTGAAGCTTAGTGAAAAAAGGTGACTTATCTGATACCCTTCCCTGATCAGGGATTCTCCGCAGAGAGAGGCAGATGAGCTCAGACTTGAGTGATTTATCTGTAGCTGTCCATGAGGTATTCACATTTAGAATTACAAGTCCCAAACCGTTTCCAGGCAGTTCTGTCTTGGCTGACCCTCTGGACAGAGAATAGAATACATTCTGTTAGTTCAGACTGGGATATCATGGGAGTGGGAATGGTCAGCTCAAATAGCTAGCCCCAGCCCAGCTCCAGTTCTCTGGAACAGTGGAGACGTATGCTTGAAAGCAGATAGGACCTGAGAGCTAGCTGTCCTTGGAACAGCTATGACCCTTGATTTGGCTGGCTGTATTTTTGGAGGGTTGCTGCAAATTTCCTGATGCCTGCCCAGAACTCCCTCATCTGTCTGATCTTCTGTTGGGTTGGTAATATGTAAATTCCAACATTTGTTTAAATTCTACATGCTGCCAAAATGCCTTTTTTATAGACTTAAAAACCCTCTGTGATTATCCAAAATCTAATTTAATTTTTGGATGGCTTTTCCCATGGCTTTCCTCTTTATTTTCTCTATTTTTCAATATTAATTGAAACTGCATACTTTGATATTCAGCAGAGTTGTATCTTCTTTTCTCACTTTTCTGTTCTATCAGAACCCCTGCTGTATGTGGATATATGCCCTGGATCTTTTATTTTCAGTTTTTTTCAGTTGCACTTCTGCACAACTCCCACACGTCTATTTGCGTACCTCAGGTTATCTCCTTATTATTTTAATTTTCTTTCCTTATATCACTTCTGTGGTTTGTTTCTTAATAATTTAGTTCATTGTCCTTGAGAGCCTATACCATAATGTTTGGTCACCATTTGTCTGCTTATTTTATTTATTCCTTTTTCACTCCACAGGTCTTGCTGCGGTTGCCCTGTTCAGTAGCTATCTGACATAGTTTTGTTTGTCAGATTAGGTAGGGCATGGCGTATTGTCCCACCTGTTGAACAAATAGCCATAGAGTTCTTCAAGCTTAAATTCCTTATGTTTGAAATGTTTCACCCATGTGTGTACGGATATGTGTATGTGGTCTTTTGCACATACATATATGCAAGTTTTTTTATGTGGGTGCTGTAAGCATCCAGCTGGAAGCCAGCCATCTTGGGAGCCATCTAGCCATTTAGTCCAGTGCTGTGCTTAACCTGTAAAATCCTCTTGAGAGGCAAGGTCTATTGGTCTAGGCACAGCACTATTACGCCATAACGGTGTACCATGTCTTCCCAGCCTGTATCTAGGTGGTTCAACAAAAGTAGCTTGGGCTACGTTGTCATAATTTTCCTCATAAACTTGAAGCTGTTGCATATTTCAGGTGGAACTGTGCATGTGCGTCCCATAATTTATGTGACCCTGAGTCTGCTTCTCCTAGTATTTGCTCCAACAGGAATCACAGCAGTAGCCTCTCATGCAGTAGCCCATAGCAATCCCTTCTCTGTCACTGTACCTCAGAGAATATTCTCATCACATCTGACCGTTTAAGCAAATTTAAGTTAGTCTACTGCACTAGCAGCCCGTAAGAGAGGAAGGGCAATGTGTTACTGTATACAAAACTAGAATGAGGGTGTATTCCAGATCAGAGTTGATTAATATCACAACAGAGTTACAGTAATTATAGTGGTATTTTCTATCTTAACTTCTTGCTGGTTTGCTTGTCTTTTATCATGACAGCACATTAAGCAGAAGTTTTTGTGAGCTATCCATGGTGTCACCTACTTTATTTTCTCTTGTAGCTTTGTTTTATCTAGAATATATTTGTTGCCAAGAATAGCAAAAGTTACTCATTTTGATATACTGAATAGTTCTTTGTCAAACTGCTTTTTTTCACCATTATAGTACCTGTTCAACTAATCATATAAAATACCTGTGAAGTTCCTTGGGTTTTCATTAATTTAGTTTAAACTATTATCAGTATCAACTCTGTAGTATTCTGGTTCAAATCTTTTCCTGAAACACGTTAGCATATTAAACAGAATCATATCTAAACTGGAAAATTTAGACACTTTCCTGTGTTAATATTTTGCTTTTTCTGAATGTTGATCATTATATTTCAGCTCTCTATTTTTCCTTTGTTTAGCCAATTTCCAAACCCACTTCTTGGCTACCTGATTTCAGAACGGTGTTGTAAAGCCTGTGTCAGAGGCCTACTGAAACATAAAATTTACCTGTTGATTATCTTGTATTTATTGCCTCACAGTCTCTATAAAGAATTGTGATAGATGCATGAAGCACAGTTTTCTTTACAGAAGCCGTATTGAATTACGTAGTAAAAGATCATTTGAGTTATTCTGTAAGTCCCCCAAGAGATTGTAGTGCAACTTTTTTGCTTGCTTTACTGAAACAAAGCTTAGAGGTCCTCTAAATCCCAGGGCACATTTAATAACATTTTTAACTATTGCCAAAGCATTTGTAATCTTTCAGTGTAGAAGTTAGTTTTAATGGGATTACATATTCATGTTAGCCACTTTACTTTAAATTGACCTTGGCCATATACTCTCTGATCCTGGTGCCTTTATCTTCTTTAATCTATCTTTTTTTTTTTTTTCATAACGTTTCTTCTTTTTATATCTCTGTCTTTGACAGTACCTCACCTTTATTACCAAAAAAAAAGAAGAGGTGGAAGGCAGGTATCTCCCTAATAGAGATAAGCACTGATACTGACAGTCATTTAATTTCTATGCAACATTTTGCCCCCTTTCTGTGCTCTCTTCATATCAGAGCAAGGACACTTCCAAGGAACCTCCTTTTTTTCCACAACTACTGAATCCTGAGAATTTTCCAAACATCTCATAAATAATGATGAACAGATATAGTGCTTGGGATCGAGTTCATAATATAAATGTCAGATGATTGTTTGGAGGGTTTTTTTGATTACTCGGTGGTGAATCAACTTCAGCATTTTGTATCATTGTCAATGATCCCTCAGAGACATGAGGACTGAGGTCAAGGCCTGTCCTGGGGACAGACTGCTGTTCACAACAAGCAGGCCTCTGCTTCTGGTAACCTGAAGATTACCCTGCTTTCCTTACCTGCTGTTGCTGTCAGCTTTGAGTGAACCTCTCTCCTGAACGCCGTGTGACATGCTAAGTGTTTTGGCTTTCTAAAGAGAGAATAGAATAGGACTGTGGTGGCTGGCATCTCTGGAGAACGTAGTCTTTTACAGCGTGGTCTGCATGGATCCGGAGACAGCAGGTCTACGAGGAGCCATGCCTAAACTGTGAATTGTGTTTACAAATAATAGGTTTACTGATATGATGGCTAATGAAACGCTAATCACCATTAAATGCTTGATATATGAAAATTAAAAATATAGCTGTAGTAATAAAAGTAGTATTGTAAAAATAAGATCCTACTGAACAGATCTGCTCCTTGTGTGTACTCAAAACCACATCTGCTTAGCTTAGTGACAAAATGAATTTTTTCTGTACTCATTAGTAACATAAAACTAATGGATTCTGCTCTGATTCTCTCCATAGCAACTGAATTCCCTGCCAGTACCATTTACAGGACTAAATTCCGCTCCCAGCTCATTCAGTACAGTTTTGTTGAGAAGAGTGGGACAGCACAGCAGTAATCAAAACAAGTGCTCTAGGTCCTGTGATTGCAAAGGTGTAACTTGGGGCAAAATTTAACTTCCAGATTTTTATTTTTTTTTATTGCTGCTGGTAATGCATAAGCCAGAAAGCACACAGCTTGACTTTCAGAACCTGGCTTCTGTTTGCAGGTCTGGCAGTCAGCAAAAAAAACATTATACAGTAAATAGTGCAAATTTGATCCGGAGGCCATTGAAATATACCAAGTGTGGAATCCCATAGTGCCATTTTAGACAGTTGCTTTTTGGAGTGAAACTGCACTTTAAACTGTGAAAGTTGATTGTTTCTTGCTGCACTGTTTATTTTGTTCTAAACATTTATGATTTGATGGGAGCAAGGAACTCAAAGATAGCTTGAGATGCTGTAAAAGAGTGCACCTGCAGAACATCTTTTAAGTACCAGTACTTTTTTAGTCAATGAAGTCTTAAAACTTTGCAAATGGATAAAGATACAGTTTTTGCTTGAGAGAAAGAAATGATTAAAAGACACAACATCGAAGAGTGTAAATGAGCCGTAAATCATTGACATAGTCTTTTGAAATCACTTTCAGGCCTCCAAAATGTCATCAACCTCCCTGTTTGGGATTCTAGGTCCCCAAAAGTGTGTTTTGTGAGCTGCAAGAAATGAGACTTGGTTACAAATTCAGAAACCATCATGTCATATGCATTGGTTTTGTTATTCCCTTTGTAAGTTTATAGCTGGAAAAATCTATTTTGATCATGTTCTTCTAAGTAACCGTCTCCAGAGCTTATCTAATGGTATCCCAAATCTTGGACTGTCTCCCTCCTGTCCCCCAGCTGCTTCTCTGGAAGGCCATTAACCACCTCACTCCTTTCCTATTTAAAAAGTCTTTTCTAATTTCCAGCTTTAAATTTATTCATGTCTGGCTTATAATCATATGTTCTTGTGCCAACATTGTCGTTTATCTTAAATAGCGCTTTTCCCTCCCTGATGTATATATAAAGAGACATCATATTCCTGCTCTGCCTTCATCTTCCTAGGCTAAACATCTTGTTAGGCTCTTTTTGTCTTCTTTTGTAACCAAGGCCCTACACCCCCTGATTATATGAGCAGCCCTTCTCTGCAACCTGCTGGAGCTTTGTTTTTTCTTTTTCTTTTTCTTTTTCTTTTTCTTTTTCTTTTTCTTTTTCTTTTTCTTTTTCTTTTTCTTTTTCTTTTTCTTTCCCTTTCCCTTTCCCTTTCCCTTTCCCTTTCCCTTTCCCTTTCCCTTTTCCTTTTTCATTTTCTTCTTTTTTTTTTTTTTTTGTAACATCCAAACCATATTTAAAGAATACAAATGTGAATCCAGCACCTCCCTGAGAGAAATTGTTAATTACCTATGCTGTATAAATGTCTGCCTTTGTTAGATTAAAAAGCTTTTCACTATCAGGAATTTCCCCATGTAGATACTCTTAAAACATAAGCAGGCAGTGGAAAGCTACTTTGCTGTATATTGCATAGGTTTTATATAATTTCTTCAAATTCTAGAAGACAGAAGCATAGTCCCATACTTGTAGACAACAAATGTATTTGTGGCACACAGTACAGTGCTTGGAAGCCGTATACACAGGAGAGAGGCTTATAGGATACTTAGTATTGCTGGGGGCAGTAGATCACAAAGAAACCTCCAGCAGGTATGATACAGACAAGCCTACGTGAGACCTGAAACAAGCTGGAGCTGAGTTCAACAACTAGAATTTTTCAACAGATACAGAAGACTGCAGAAACTCGAGAACTGCAGCACGCTGAAAGCTGCTAAACAATTCCCAGTAAATCCATGAACTTTTCTAAGAAAAAGAAAATGAAAATGAAAATACAGAGATGTGAGCACGTCCTAAGGGATTACATTTGATTAAGTTACTGTAGTTCATCAGTGGAGGCATGCTAAAGGGCTGTGTGTTCAAGACTAGCCCTTTGCAATAGCAAAGCAAAAAGCATTAGCTTAAACACTTTCATAGTAGTTAATTGACCTTTTACAGTGGTTTAAGCAAACAGATTTTACTTCAAATTTGCAGTGAATTTGGACCACGCACATAATCAGCTTGCACAGCTTTGTTGATGAGTGCTAACTCATTAAGCTGTCATAACTTGCTCACTTGCAGTCATCTGTCCACACTAATCATGCTTCCTTTAGCAATGTGCCATAGATGTTTTATGCTGGAAGAGCATTAATGTTCTCTACGTGTTGCTGAGAAGAACTGGAAGGCTTTTAGCACTAGATGAATGAAAACAAGGTATTTCACATGTAAGCAAGGTAGGGTTTGGCACAGAGAAAACATTTGGATATTTTTGGAACAAGAGAAGAGTATAATTTCCCTATCCTTCTTCCTGAGTTAAGGATATGGCTGAATATCCTACCTCAGCAGTCATTAACAGCAACTTCATAGATCCTACCACTGCATCCAGTGAGCTAAGAAATTTATCTTATTCTGTAAAGATACTATTGTAATTTAAATGATGAAAGACAGGCAAATCAAGCTGTTGTTCAAAGTTCTCAGCAGTCTCAGGAACACAAGGTTGAACCTATTTTTGTATTTAATTCATGTAGCAAAGCTTTCCTCTTAACATTGATAAAGCTGTATTACCTTATTCCTCTTTGTGGCATAGGAACAATTAGTGATGTTTAGTGCGTTTGAAAGTCAGGCTACCCAAAACAACATATGCAATGAAAATTTAAGGTACTGGAATCCAGATCTTCTTCAATTTTCTATATAAGAATTGAAAACAATATAGAGCATTGTATGTGATTATAAATTATACAGGTTAAATATAGTAGACACTTAAATGCTTGATAATCACTTCAGAACACTTTTTTGACTGATAGGAATAAGGTAAATATTACTTCTTCAAAAATATTGAGAAACAGAATATGAAAATAAATTCTTATCATGTTTCTTGGCAATGAAAGACCAAAGGTAAATACTTTGAAGCTTATAATTCTAGGCAGACTTGTCTGTGTCTCGTATTTGACTTGATCTTGAGCATTTTTCAATTGACTTGGATCAAATTCCGTAATGAAAATCATAATGACTTCTTGGTTTATTACAGTAGCATGACTTTGAAGCCAGTTCTGTGCTCCTATAATTCAATAAGATTTTTGAAATACCTAACAGTTATACCCCTTTTTAAAGCACAAGTAGAATGTATTGTTGCATCACATAACATGCATTTACTGAGCTCAACTTTATTTTACCAATGTAGAATCCTGCACCTAAAATCTTGCTTGTTTTGCAGCATGCAGTTGTTGAAGCCTCCTCAGTAAACTCAGAAAATAGCCAGGCAAGCAATACCATACCACAGAGTAAATCTTTTAAAATGCAGTGATGTTCACTATCTGTGTTACAATTCCATAAGTTAAACTGATTTAACTGAAGGATAGCCATAGTCTAAAGGACCTGGGACTTGTCCCATCTCTACCATTGACTCAGGGCAGTTGAACTGCCACTGAACTGTGCAATTTTCCTTTATGTAAAGTGTAAATGGTAGGTCCCCAACAACTTATTTTAGAGGGCACGTCTTCCTCTTGTGGTACGTACCCATACTCCATATGCAATGCACATTTATTTTTGCAGCACAGATGTGCAAGGTTGCCACAAACTCTTCCCTGTGAAGTTAAAAGAACTGAACCAAGACTTGCAGGATTAGACCCACATCTTATTTCTGTAAATATTTGCAATAATCTGATGATCTTCATGTCATTTGTGCATCTTTCTTACTAAAGAGAGAAAAGCAATTATTGTTCTCAGTTTATTTGATCATGCCTCTTTCTTTTTTTGCTGTGAGTTCTTAAATCTGTGCTAATGAAAAATGACCAGAAAGATCAGATTGTTTGTAGTATGTCACTCCTGTTTTGTGCTCCATTTTGTTCCTTGAAGCGTCACACAATAATGGACAAATTAAAATAGTACATTCAAAAGTGTTACATGTGTAACCTATTTGTATAACATATTTGTATACAGATATATACTTTTAGAGTTGCCTACATTTAAAATGTACCTATATGGAGCATTCTTTGTATTTTACAGTATGTATGAAGGTTGACAGCTTGGAAATTTATAAGAAAAATCCTAAACATCATCACAATACCTGGCCAAGTTTTCCGTATTAAAGTACTAGAGCGTGTTCCTGCGCAGCTATAGAAACAGCTTAGGTATCTTCTAAATGAGTCAATAATTTTTTTTCCCCAGGATGTAATTGGAAAAGCACTGCAGTATATTGGAACATATGGTGAGCTCTGCAACACAGAGCAAGTTGTGGCTCTGATTGACGAGGAAATGTGTATCAACTGTGGCAAATGTTACATGACCTGTAATGATTCTGGCTACCAGGTAAGAGCACAGCTGTAATTAGCAGGAAGGCACAATGAGTTATCTTTCTGCTGCTGGGAAGAAAGAATCCACCTTCTGTTAATGAGCAGGTGGTAAAAACAGATGTCTAAAATACTGGATTTGAGCCCCAGCATGCTCCCAGGCTGTGCTGTGCAAGCCCTGTCTGAGGCATTTGCACGGCGGTGAGAGCGGCGCCCAGCTCGGCTTCTTCCGATGGCTGCGCAGAAGGGCACTGCATCTCACCAGCTCGCTCTGGGTCACCCTGCCGGCGTGTCCCTAACTACAAGTGGGAATGGGGTTCTTATGAGGAAGAAAATGAAGGAGACCCATGTCAGATGGCTATGAACTTAGGTCTTTTTGATGATTTTCAAGTACGTGAGGGAGAAAGGGAAGAATGCATTGCTTCCCATCAAGAAGATGCAGGGAGACAAGAGATGTTCTTGTGCCAAAAACTTTTTAAGAAACTTAGTCCTTGTTCCATCAGCCTAACGGAACTTGAAGTAATTCAGCTTTCAGGCAGGTGGGGTTTTGTTCTGATCTTGACTGAGGTACTAATCCTTTCTCCAGGATAACTGCCTGGGTTTAGAGCAGTAGGTTGAAGTTTGCAGAAATCATTTTGACCAGAAAATAGAGCAGTTCTGAGCTGGCACTCCTGTTCACATCAAAGTATTTCTCTGATTTTGTAGAATGGTAACATCAGTTGTATGAAATGTATTGGCATTTTTGTATACCACTCCTTTCCATCTCCACTGGAGCTGATGAACTGGTCTGTGGTAAGAAGGGCAGCACAGGAGGACACGTTCTTTTAGAAAACCAAAGTAAGATCTAGCATAATCTCCATGGAACCTAGTATGCATTAAACAATAATTTCTACGCAAAATTTTCCACTCATCCCATTACAAGAACAGTTTGTCAGAGACAAATACTTTAACTGAGCAACAAGTTCCATCAGAACACCAAGACCTTTTGTTTATCCTTAATTCAGTCTAATCAATATTAAGTCTGAAGACTTACTTAACTACATACAGGCAAAGAAAGAAGTCTTCCCATTTAAAGTCAGCTCCTGCAATTAAAACAACTGTAAGATTAAAGGTAGACATGTTTTTTCCATTGATATGAGAAAAGTAATGGTGCATTTTTACAAGATTAGATGATTACAGTAGTCTTTATCTAAATTTCTTCTTGACACTGTGATCTTCACTGATTCCCCTTCCATTAGATTTCCCAGCAAAAGGGAAGATATAGCCCTTGGAGAGTAAAGGACTGTGTTTGTATTTAGTGCAACTTACTTTTCTATAACTGGAAAAAAAAATCAGCACCAAAAAAAACACAACGCTTAAAACCCCAGGAGGTTCTTTAGCATAAAATAAAATGTTTTTCCTTAATTAATTAAGGAAATTGCAAAGAAATTAACTGCAAAGAACTGTAAAGAAATTCTTAATTGCAAAGAAATCAAAAGCCCCCCACACTTCAAAATATCATCTGCTTCGTGCTTATCTTTGTTTCAAAAATATCCACGCTGCTCTGCAGACCTACCACCTTGTAGGACTCCAACAGAAAAGCTTTCCTTAACTTGAAGGCAGCACTGCAGTCCTGAATTCCTCTGTCTCTTTGAACTCTCTTTCAAGATGTGCATTGTTGTTAGGGAGAGAGGAAGGAGTCCTAAATACTCACAAGCCAAAGTTTTCTTTTTGTTCAAGTTAAACTAAAACGTACAGATTCAGGGCAGTTTGTACCAACTTCACGCCCCTGCTGGTTGCTACAGTAGCTCCAGCGCTTTCCTGGTGAAATCCCAAATGCCGCAAATCTGCCTCTGGAGCCGACCCGCGGAACCAGCTCGTCGCTCCCGCCTCCTCTCTGGCTGACCCTGTTGCTGGCAGGGGCTGGGGAGACTTGCTAAGGCACTGCCAGAGTCCAGCTTTCAGGCCTGACCTTTCCTTCCTAAAACTCTTAAAAGTAGATATTTGGTTTTTTTTATTATTATTATTTTGTACTTTTCTAGGCTTGTTTCTTAGATGTTGAAGCTTTTGTGATTGTGTGATGCTTTTGGTTTTGCTTTTAATTGCCATTTCCATTATACCAGGAGCTTATTTCATTGAGACTTCAATTGTTATTTCACATTCAAATACACTTATCACACTAATTGGTAATGAGGATTCACTGCATGGAAATGTGAGAAATAAAGCAAGCTCTGCCTGCCTGAAACTCAGATATCCCTTTCAAAGATTTGCAAAGGAAAATAATCACAGGAGGCACAGCATGCTGTGTTTTTTCTCTACTTTTTATTAAATTAGATTGTTTATGCCGTGCTGAAAATAAAAATAAAGAGTGCCTGGTGATGTGCGCTGCCAGCGCTGTGCTGAGGCCACCCAGGCACGTCCCGGCATCCCTGGACCAACAGACCTGGCCAGCGGCTGCGTTATGAAATACTGTCTTCATATGGCGGAGGAGCATCCCTCCGGGAGTCCGAACGTCACGGGCCGAAGCCATGCTTTTGTAGCCGGTCCCTGTGGCAGTGAGCTTTCACCAAGCTGGAATTTCTAACTTTACAGTGCAGGGGAGGGGTTGCTTTGCTCCCTGCCAGTTCACCAGCTGCTGTAACTGCAGTGCAGAACCACACCAAGATGCCTCCAAGTGCTGCAGGACAGGCAATGCAGGCACTACAGCGGGACCAATTCTGACCTTTTCCATGAGCGCCATCGGTAACGTTCGTTCCTGTTCGCAGGCTATCCGGTTTGATCCCGAGACCCACCTGCCCACAGTTACCGACAGCTGTACCGGCTGCACCCTGTGTCTCAGCGTCTGCCCCATCGTCGACTGCATCCGCATGGTTTGCAGGACAACGCCGTATGAGCCCAGGCGCGGGCTGCCCCTGGCCGTGAGCCCCGTGCGCTGAGCTGCGCGTCCGGCGGCTGCTGCGGCCTTCGCGCCCGTTTGAGGCAACTGGCGTGGTGTCAAATTCATCCTCAAATCTCCTCTTATTAAAGCAATGCCATACTGGGAGCCGCTACAACGAACGCTCTGTTTTCCAATTATTATTTTTACGACAATTAAGTTCTGAAATTACAGAAAGGCAGCAATTAGTCAGTTGTAGCTGTCAGTTGTCCGCGATTTGAAATGTAACTTTTTCCTTACAATTCATGCCGTAATTTCAAAAGTCCTCTGTAGACTGTTTAATCTCTATGTAATTTCTAGCTGTAAATATAATTAAGAAACCATTTTTAATGAACTACAAATCAATGTACAAGCTAACTGTTTTCAAGGAGGCATTTTGTAATTAAACATTACATTTAGTTTTAAAGGAGTTTCTTAGAAGATGTAATTAACTACATAGCATTCAAACAAAGCAACGTTGCTTCTATTTTTCTACGGGAAGAAATGAAAGGGAATTTAAAACAGGATTTAAGAACTGGATTAATCACTTTCAACTACTACAGCATATGGTAGTGTATTTTTATAATCCTTTCTAATTCTTTCTCACACTAGTCACTTAATAGAATAAATTTGCTGTGCACTGACACATGCTGGACTCTTCAGATTTGTATGTTGCCTGGGTAGCGTGATCATTACTTTTTCCCCCAGTGAACACTCATAACATCCATCTAAAAACAGTTAAACCGGCTTATTACAAAGCCCAGGTTTCACTTCGGGATTCTGAGGAGGGACAACATTTTTTCTCCAAGCTCATCCTCTAAATAACTTTTTAATTGTGCCAATTAATGTTCCAGAATGTACACGTTACAGGTCAGAGATCTGATTACGTGCAAATGGAATACACACCCTGCAGACTGTGTTTGCCAAACACGCACGTATAACACAAACTGGCAAGATGATTTCCCCTAGTGCCAATTCTTCATACTTAGTGGTTATGTATGGTTATAGTAATTTCACAACCAAAAAGAAATACAGATTTGTCTGTCTTACTGAACAATATCTCAGTATTAACCCATTTTTCATTCACAGTAGGAACTTTGTAATTTGAACGTATTGCTGTCTGCTTTACTCCACTTAAGAATATAAAGCCTTTAGCTTCATAATAATAATAAATGATCTATTCATTCAATTTCTTATACCCTATATTGCGATCAGCAAAAGCTTTGATTAAAAATATACCCTAACTTTCATTTCGTGGTTTATGAATTGTGCACCAAATTATAAATAAATGTTGAAACCAACTTGTTGCTTTTTTTTTTTTTTCTCACTTACTAAACAGATTTTTCTTAAGAAACTTGTCAGGTGGTGTTTCACGATCTCTATAATTCACTCCAGGAATCACTAATGAGTTAATTCATGTGTACATTATTCTATTAATTGCCTACAGTGCCGAATGTACCATGCTCTTTGCCCCTGTATGGTATCTCTTTGTCTTCCTTTGACTTGTCTTCCTTTTGCATCCTTTCCGCCGACGGACACACACACTTGTGTGCACACGTACACAGTTTGCCACTCTAGCATTTTGAAGTGTCAATTCATTTGGTATCCTCACTCCAGCTACATGGTTTTGCTGACATTTTGGGCTCACCTGATGAGATCCACTGGTAGGCTCAAGCCAAAACCTACTAGCTTTCTCTTCATACTTTAATTTTTCTCCTCGTAGTTGTAGATTATTCACACTCGAGTAGTAACAGATAGTTGTACTGCTTAGAAAATATTTGCCTGAAACTTGTTTAAAGCTCTTGGTCTTCTGGTAGTTTCTTACCTTATGTGGGTTATAGGAGACTCACAGTAGGAACAAACTGTTTTGTGAATGTTAGGGGCAAAGTTTGGAGGGTCTCTGCGTCTCTTCTTTCTGAGAAGCTGGCTGACAAGCTGCATACCCTTGAGTAGGGCAGAAAAAAATCAGATTCTGATCTTCTGCCGGAAGCACTTTATGATCTCAGTTAGCAGATGCAAGGAAAAGTAGCTATCTTATCCCAGGCTGTTGCCATCTACTTCTTCGTTTTCATCCTATCACAAACCCCAAAGGTGAGTGATGGTGTGTCACCTGTGGCTTCCAGCTTCTCGAGGTCTCTTGTTGATGTATTGTCAGCCCTGATTACCTTACTATACTGACGACATCACATCTGGTGGTGTGGCTTCTTTTAAATACAGGACAATGCCCAGAGACCTGATTTAAGTGGCTAGCACATGTACATATACATCATAAATGAAGCAGCAAAATTAGAGCTTTTCCCACAATGGATAACCAGTATTCTCCAGTAGCTATAAAGTAATCTGTGGAAAATTAGGGACATTCTATGAATCAAGTTTATAATCAAGACTATATTTTTTTTAACCACATAAGGAATAACAAGTTATGTTGTTCAGGTTTCTTTCTTGCCACCCACCCTCTCCCCCACTCCTCTTCTATCAAGCCCATTAACAGTTTCAGGGAATGCATTCCCAAATGCATGTGAATAATTTCTAACTGACAGTCAGCAATAAATCTGTGTGTTGCTGGAACTCAGAGAAATAGCCACATTTAGGTCTCCTGGAGGTCTTAAGTCAACAGAGTAAGGCAAGGTGTAAACAGGCAGGGGAGAGAGAGCCACAAAACACGTGTGTTTTGTAGGTTTATCCATCCATCCATCTTGGGGAATCCATCCCATTGAGCACATTCAAGAGCCAAGGAAACAAATCAGAAAAATCTGGTCTATTTTGCAAATGCTGTAGCCAGTTATTAAAAAGGGGATATGAATTTTCAAAGTGTAAAAGGTTCCAAATTAAGCTCATCTATTTCAATGATTTAGCTGCATATTTAAGGAATTATGTATTATTAAAGACATGCTGGGCTGGATCCTGCAACCCTAACCCTCGCAGTGTTTAGACATGTTGTCCTATTGATTACTATTATAAAATATTGTAAACCGTATTTGACAAATTAAATTATGACAGAACTGCCATAGCTTCTCCTCCTCTGCTGCACTAGCACATTCTTATTCACATCATATTCCTGAACAGAAAAAGCTCCCCATGTTCAGAGCATGCTCTGCAGTCCAAGAAATACTTGAAAAAGCTGCCAAATCTGCTTGTGTGAATCCCAGTGCACTCATACACGTTCATTGGAAAAAAGAGATGTTTTGCCTTGCTAACAGGCTATACAGGCAGTTTGGTTTTTGGCCTCTAGGATGAACATACATAATATTTGCAAGGCACTGGATTGGCAATGATAATAGCCGCATTTGAAAAATTACATGGGATTTTTAAAATATATATATTTCATGATTTTAAATGAAACATTAATTTGGTCTCTTAGCAAAATTAAAACCAGCCTTTGTGCATGAACCTGATGGGTAGCCTGTATTTCCAGTGTTGTTGCCAATGTATTTGCATACTGTTTATTGCTCTGATGCCTTACCCATTGTAAGAGGAAGACTTGTTTGCAGACACCTATTTGCTTAGTCCATAAAATTTGGCAGAAGCAAAATACAAGTTACCTGTCTGGAATCAGTGCCCTTCTATATTGTCTCCTGGGGGACACGGGGCTTTCCACAGCACAGCTGGTGGGAGAGGTGACTTGGCGGCCAGGGGCCACAGAGTGTCTTGCTGTCATTTCTGCAGCCTCCCCGTCTTCCAGCATGTATTCCTGTCACCTTTGGCTCCTCCAGCTTTGTTGTCTTTTAGCCTTTTATCTCAAGGTGGCAAAAGCAATTGCTAGATTCAAGGCAAACCATCCAAACCCCAAATGAGTGCCATCAGCCCCGTGCCTCATACAACACAGTCCAAGACTGTAGCCTTAGAAATATAATCTTAAGCATAACTATCTCCTACCAATAGGAAGATACTGCCAGCATATTCTGTATGTACGTTTCATTATTTATCTACTGTAAGATGGGCTTGGGCATGTTGTTAAAGTTTTATATTTTTTAACATGTTTCCTAGTAGAAAATATTTTTTTAGATAAAATATTTATTTTATTGGCAACAGTTTCCCTTCACCAGGCTGCTCCACTTCTTTGATGAACTGTGGAAGATAAGTTTTCATTGGCAACATCTGGCAGCCTGGCAGACTCTCCAGGCAGCTGGATTGGTAACTTCAGAGTTGCTTCTGGGTCATTCAGATAATTAGTCTGCTTATGGACCATCTGGGTCACTTCGTCGTTGCTGTTGCCATTTTCTTTGTTTTCTGAGGAACTGTATCCTCTCCAGTCATTTCTTCAAGAGAACAGTTTTTAACAGCTCTTCCTCAGGTTTAGCTGCTGGAGCTTATGCAGATTTCCATGCTGGACTTGTTCACGGACTGACAGCCCGCTTTTATCTCTTCATCTTTGTTGGCAGCCTGAATCTGGCCATCATGACTTTTGTTATTTGGGAGCAGAACTTCTCACTGATACAATGCAGTGAAGCTGCAGGTCTCCTCAGCAAGTAGACACGTATCGCCTCTGCAGAGATAAGGCCCTAAATGACCTCAAATCTTCATGATAAACACATACACACTCTCCTGGTTTAAGTGAGCTAAATTTACCACAAGGAAATGCAATTGTTCATTTTCTGTAAAATAATTGCCAGTTATTAAGATTTACCTTGAGTTGTCTACCTGGATGGTTTCATCCACCGAGGCTGAGCGATATATGTGACTTAGGCTGAACACTGCAGCAGAAGAAACTCCTTCCCCCTGAGGCTCAGCAGCTGAAAACCACGGCTGTTCAGTTTAGCTGTGCTTTGCCAAATGCTAGCATACACCCGAATTCACTGGGGTTCTTGCAGTGCTGTGGAAACACCAACCCTCTCTAGTATGCTCCCCACAGCAGCGTAGCTGAGTACAGGGAGGAGTTCCCATGCTATGGAGAGAGCTGCGTTTGCAGCTTCCGTGGCTGGGGCTTGCTCTGCAGTAACCAATCCAGCATTGCCTTCTGGCACGGAAGTGGTGAGGTTGGACAGTACCCGTCTGTCTGCCTGACATGGGCCTTTCCGTGTATATGACAGCCAGATCCTTAAGACACGGGCAGCAAATAGTTTAAAGGTGTTGCTCACCCATTTTTGAGGTGCTATGCAACATTTGGGAGAAACAGGAGAGACTTAATAAATAATTTTCATGAATAAAACAGCTTCAACCATTGGTCTGCTTTGTCTTTTTTTACACCAAGCATTTTTCTTCTTCAGCACATTAAGTCACGGTACAGGTAAAGTTGCTCCTTGGTGTGACTGCCTGCCGCCATGAGAGCTCTTTTGTTGCATTTCAGCCAAGAAAGGTGCAGTCGGCATCGAGCGCCTCCAGTGGGCATCTCATGCTGGCAATTGCCTGTCGGCATCGCACCAAAGGCTAGAGCCAGGCATCGCCCTGAAGGACATTCCTCACCTGTGTAGTCTAGAGAGTACTTAGAGGCACAGCTTTTACTTCAGCTTATCGGAGACAGGTTTAGTCTGAAGTCACTGAAGTCTTCATATGCTGTTGTTGAGAAATAACGTCTGTGGGGAACGGCACTGCCAGCATCATGCAAGTGAGACGGCCTGCAGATAAAAGGCACCCCCTTCATTTGTGCAGGTGCACGACACAGAGTTTTGTAAGTCTGCGTTCAGTGACGGGAGTCAGAGCCTCCTGTTGCTCGCATGGGTGTACTATATTCTCTTCTATTTATTTTAGGAAGAGTGAGCGATACGGAGTTCGACAAACCTGACGATAACAAGAGAGCCGAAGCGAACGCCAGCAATCCCCGGCTGCAGCAGACGGCTCCGGCCCGATGAAAGCACCGGGGCTGCGCAGCGCCGGCTGCCCTGCCCGCAGCAGGGGCTGCCCCTGGCCCCGCTGAAGGGAGAGCGGGCACTCCTCTTGCCTCTGCTTCGGCACAGGTTTAGTAATACTCAGTCTGTCCTCTGCTCTGCTGGCAAGATCATGGTGCGTGACTTTGATGTTAGAGCAAACACAAGTGCTGCAGGATTCCTTTTTTCAGGTATTTAAGAATTATTGTTTTTTTTTACAAAATAATGCAAAATTCAAGTTAAAAGACAATAAAGTCTATTTTGCATAAGGAGAAGCATCTAACAGGGTGGTAAGCATAATTACATCTTGGTGTCTCAGCTACCTCTGCAGTGATTTCCTGCGCAGTCACGTGCTTTGTAATTGCAGGAACTTCCTATTGTATATATTTGCTGTTTCACCACCACATGAAGAATAGTCTGTTTAAAAAGCCTCGCTCTGAACTCTGTAGATCTCTTCTTTTGATTGTGCATAGGTAAACCCCTTTTGTAAGTTTTATGAGGTGCAAACATATATGCTATTTTATGCTACTAGTCTATTTATTGGATTAGCTTGAGGATTTGATGCAAAAGCTTAAGATGATATTGAAAACACATATCACTTCTATTGTAGCTAAGAAAATCAGCTTTAGAATTAGAGAGACCTTGTATCAGGCATTATGTATAGCCCTTTAGCTTTTTAGCATGGCTGTTCTTTGTTGCTATAGCAACTGAATTAACCATTTCATTAATATAATGGAATAAAACACATTTATTCATTTTTGCACTCACAGGTAATCCACATTCAGCTTTCAGCATGCTTGTCAAGCTGTGTCCCTTTCACCTCAGCTCCTGATATTTTCTCAGCATTTCCAAAGGGTTTTTATTTTAATTTTTCCTTGCTGGGGAGAGAGAGTAGGCTGTTGGTTTTGAAGAATGTTACATTTTTTGTAAACAAATTCACCTCCATTTCATTGGCTAGCTTCCATTTAGCATCCCTGAAGTGGAAAAGCAGACTTCACAGGCAGCATTCAGTGCAAAGAAGTGGTGTTCTTCGTATCAGAAAAGAATAAATCATTTAAAATAATGAAAAGCTTGTGCCTGTGATCAGCTTGTAGGCTAAGCTTGGCATGATGTGTTCTACTGTAAATACTGACAGTACTCAGCCGTGTGTGCTGCCCAAACATTCCTGTTGCTGAACTGTAGTGCTAAAAGCAGATGGAGTGCTACGCTCTTTGTTTACCCTGGTTTTAATGTTTCCCAAGCCGTGCCCACACTTCGTAATGGCTATTGAAATAATAGCTTAATTAAAATAGTAAGTCCACCCATCAGCACCAGGAAGCAGGAGCGCTCCATGCGTGTGGCCCGGCCAGAGGCCGTGTCGGCCCATGCTTACGTTGCCCTTCTCCAGCCGTGCCACTTCTCGCCCTTCCTTTGCGCTTCGACCTCCGCAGGGAGCGCTGCGGCGCGAGCTGTGCGCGGAGCTGGACGCCCGCGGGGCCTGGCTGAGACCTGCGCGGCCCCAGACTGCCCGGCACAGCCGCTGCTCCTGGCTGGCAGCAGCCAGAGCGGGGCTACGGGGGCAGGCAGGGCGCCCGCAGTGCTACACCCCAGCTCTCACGTGCCACCTGCGAGCGGCGGAGGGGTCGGGTGACGCTTGCGGCCTGTGTGTTAGCAGCCAGGTGCCCGGATGGGTGCCAGCGATCCCCCGAGACTGCGTCTGCTGGTTTTAGTGCTGCTGTGCACCCGCACTGTGACAGTACGTACAACAGGGGCTCTTGGCTAGTACTTATTTGACTGTCCTTCCAAAGCAGCTACTGGTGCAAATTCACAGGCCAAATTTCAGCCTATGAAATCCATCATTATTAGCAATTCCACATCTGAAGTCATTGCAAATGAAATAGCAGAGCTGACGCGACGTGTTTGTTTTTCTTTCTTTCTATTTTTCTAATATAATTCTAAACTTAGGAATGTGAAACTGGAGTTTTACTGGAAACAGAGCAGATGTGTAAATGATGTTGAGAAATGAGTTAATTAACTTGGAAGGTATAAGCCCTTTCATTAAAAAGACAAGGCATAGAAGTAACAGCACAATAGCATATTGCCTGCTATAAGACTGTTCATTCATTGCTGTTTGAGTGAATGTATAAATCATATAATCTACAAGGGCTAGTAGATTCTATATCATTCACGTGTGCTGCCTTCCTTACCTGAATTAAATTTTAAGTGCTTCCTCCTAGGCAATTCATTGTGTAAGAAATGCCCAAAGACCCAGAAGGAGAAAGTTATGTGGCTGGCAAGGTATAAGACCACAACTGACCCTGGACACAAAAGCATAAGCACAAAGGCTCAGTGTGCACTGCAGATAGTGCTGGTGCCATATTCTCCTCCCGCCTTTGTTTCTCTCTGTATATTGAAAGCATCCTCCCAGCTGCCCAGTAATACAGGACTAATTTAATTTTACCAGTGCATATTGTGATGCTGTAGGTGAGGAGTTTGAACTAGTAAATGTCATGTTAACACCAAGCTTTTGAATCAATTGTCTAGTTTTGGGCAACTCGTCACCTGGTATACGGTTAGCCAGAAGCATATCTCCTTTAATGATTAACAAAGAGCTTGTGGCTTTCAAAAGCATCGCATCTAAACATTAGAGATCTTTCTGCACACAGAAGCTAACAGTGGTACAAGGATTAATATACATGACTACATTTTTTTTCAACCTTAACAACTCTCTCCTATCCTTTACTAGAACATGGCACTCTAAAGACAGCAGACAGGTCCTTCAGACTTTCAACAAATAAGATGGAGTGATTCTGGCGGGGGGGGACCCTTAGCTGCAATTCATTGGAACTCCTCTTGTCCAAACATGAGGAGAAATAATAGTGTTTAAAACCGAACCTTTCAAACAAAGCAGGGGCCTTGTTGCCCCTTCCTTTGCCTATTCCCATGGTGCAAAGCCCCCGGACCTCAGGCCCCTGGGGTGCGCCCCTACCTCTGTGACATCCAGAGCTGCGGCGCTGCCACGTCTGCCATCGGCATCTGCTGCAGTCGTGAACCTCAGGAAAGCAAGTCCTTATCCTCTGTTAACCTCCTTTTACATTCTGTAAAATGAAGGTTAAAAACTTGCTTGCCTCTCTCCTGAGGGCTATTCTAAGGTTGATTAACACTTGAACAATCAGCTGCGTCTGTTCCAAACTGGATATTATTTCACCATCTAGCGCAGAGCTTGTATAATTCAGGTAATAGTGGTGACTCCTAAGCCAAATACCCAAGCGAGAATGAGGGCTGTTAAAGACCTCCCGTACAACTGAACAGTAGGCATAAAAAAAGAGCGAGACTCTAGTATCTGTCGCTCCCACCTGCCCGTGGGGCCGCTGCTCGCTGCCACGAAGCGCGGGGCGCAGCCCAGCAGCCCAGGGGAAGCGCTCCGCAGCCAGCGCCTCAGCTTCGGGCAAGCCAACAGACCTGAGTGAATCTCGCTGCCTATTAAAGAGTAGTAATGGCCAGGTTAAAGGAAAGTGGTTTCGAAGTCTGTGGGATTACTCTTGTGGGGAAGGGTTTGCAGGATGGGCTGCAGTGCCGTGCGAGCCGCGCTCTGTATTCCTCACACGCAAAGGATGCTCAGGCAGTCGCTTTCCTTTCCTGCACAAGAGGGCAGCGTTTCACCAAGTCCTACCGAGGAGGAACTTGGGGAGAGCTTTTGTCAGCTGCAGAGAGGCTACCTACTACACGCGTTATCTTACTAATTGTTAGAATCGGCTAATTGTTTGAGTCAGAAGTAATTTAATGCATGATGCAAACTATTGCCTGGCTTACAGCTATTAACCGGGTACCAAAAGAAAGCCTGTTCGCACAGTGCTGCAGGAATTTCTAAGCTTGTTAACTATTTTCCTGACAGCCCTAGGATTTGTGGTGGTACACGGCAATCCAAATGTTTATATTACTACTGACATTTTATCTCTGGTGTTACATAAATGTTTGAATACCGTATTCCGCTGCAGTCTGCAGCTGCCCTTCTGTAATGAATGAAAGGTGTAACCCTCGGGTTATGATAGCATACATGCTGATGAGTCACTAAATTCAGTGAGAGATTTTTTTCTTTCCTTGGATGGCTGGCTTTATCGCAGTTATCTATAATATGGATTTCAGGTCTTAAAAGTAAACCATCTACCAGTGGGTAGCTCACCACAATACCTGGGACTTGGTAGCATTTCCTTTTTTCCCACTCAAACAGCAGCACACATGCTCAGGTACTGTGCCATTAGTCATAGTGTATTTTAACTTTCCAGTGGACATCAGTGCAGATGAAACAAGAGGCGGAGCTATCACCAGAAAGACTCTGGATACCAGAATAAAATTAGCATCACAAGAGGAGAAGGGAAAGTATTACTGATACCAAAGCGCTGCTGAATTAGCCAGACAGAGCTAAAAATAGATGGGAAATGTCTGTATTATAGCAGAAAGAGTATGACTTCATATTACTTAAGCTGAAATGGTATTTTGCTGCATGAAATGTTAGGCATATAAACACTGCCTTATATGTACTTGTCTGCAATATATACATGTTTCTATATATATGCTCTGTATATTGCACATTTCATATATGTCTAGACAGATGTTAATTATTACACATTGTTAAGTTTCTAAGCACATCATCTGAAACATTGATAAACAGCTATCTATGCATCTCCAAAGCTAGCTCCAAATATTTTTGTCTGTAACATACACAGCTTAAAGCCCAGCTGTGGAACAGGATGGGTGCTGGAGGCACCGAAGGACGCACTCCTAAGATGCCTCGTGAGAGCCAGCAGTACTTCGGAGTTGTTTGCAGCCCTGCTGGGGGCACAAAGAACGGCTGGCAGAGCACCTGAGGAACCCCTACCCAATACATGTGATTATTTACCTGCCCTTCAACCACCAGCCCTGTAGATCTGCTCCTCTTTCAAGGCTGGGTCTGTATCTACACACAGGCATACAGAAAAGCTGTGCTATCCTCCGGATTCAAACAGCTACTTTGGGATGTAATTCCCCCATGTGAGGTCTTTGGATACCAACAAACACTTTCACTGCCATCAGCGCCAACCCAGCTGTGCATCCGGACAGGATCAAGGGAAAGCGAGTGACATAAAACCCAAACAACACAAGGGCCCTCATGGCACCGGAGGAGAGGGATGAGGCTGCTTCCCCACAGCAAGGACGCCGCTTGCGAACAGCCGCAGAGGCTGCCCACCTGGGCGCCGGGCACCGCCGGGCCTGTACCGCCACAGGAGGCCTGGGCGTGGGCTTTGCCTCGCTGCTGCGCCAGCAGGCCGCGGCCTGCCATGCTCAACAGCTCCCGCCCTGCCTGCACTCATCACCTGTCCGGCCAGCCATTGCTTTCACTTCAGTGAAAAATAGACTGGCTTATAAGTGACTTCCCTGCCATTGATTTGGAAGCACATTTCTGTAGCACAGACATATTTTGAGAGGGTGAACACTGGCGCTTCTCTGCTCTTCATCGCCCCGAAGAGAGCAGCTCCCCTCTCCTCACCGTTGCAGGGCATGGTTCAATGTCATGTCTAGAAGCTGGATGGGGAAACAACCACAATATTGGCTCTGTGTGGAAATGGCTTCTCATCTCTGCCTGTTCGCTCCGAGCTGTGAACTGAGCATGCCAGAGCCAAAATAGGAACTGCGGTCCAGTTCAGTGTATATGCAGATACTTGTGCTGGCTGGTGTGCAATAATTACTGTGATTATTGCACAGGTCAGCTCATGAGTCAGCCAGGCGTGCTTGCTGCTTCTGAAATATCATTTCACCCTGCACACCTTTCTTGACCTCGCACACCCTATTTCTTTAAAGACGCCTGTGCCTTCTGTCAGCTTTATGCATTAATCACACCGCTTGCTCATTACTGTGCACCCCATATCAAAATTAAGGTCACCTTGCGTATTGTTGAAGCCCTCAGCTGTCCCAGGACGACCCCTGGGTCCCAACAGCCCCCGCAGGAGCAGAAGCCACCCACCCGAGCACTGCCCCTTACGGACGCACGCCTGCCTCCCTGCTGTTTCACAGGGCGAGCGGCTCACCGAGCAGCACCTCGCCACTTCAAGCCCCTAGTGTGCGTGCCAGCCTTCTCTGACACCGCTCCCCCTGGGCCTGGGCCAGCTGGCCCTGCAGAAATTTCACCAGCAACAGGAAGACAATGCCAACAGGCGGCTGAGGACATTGCCTTCCTCTCTCTTTTCTGCCCCCGGTCTTCTCCTCCAGAACAGGGCTGGCGCACTTGGGATTACGGTGAGCACCCTGCTAGCTACCGTGCGCGATCTGTTTGCACTGTGAAGCTCGAGGTACCACTCACGCAGCAGCCCCACTGACTGACAGGAAATCCATCTAGATCAGCGCTGACAATTGCTGCAAACCAGCAGTGGGGTGGGATCGCTTTCGCAGCACACCCAGGACATGGCCCAAGGCTGCCGGCAGCTACAGATGCAAGGTTTGCTTGGTGACAGTGCCCCGAGCAACCCATGTCACACCTCCCAGGCTCGCTGCGCAGCAAGCAGCAAGCACAAACGACAGCCAGCGAGCCCAGTCACTGGTTGCTGTTGCAAGATAACGCCTGCTCACAAAGGCCAAGTCTCGCCTTTGCTCTCAAGTTAAATGCATGTGTCGCACAGGGATTGCCTCACTGCTGGGAGGGCTTTACCTCATTTGTGGCTCATTCTAGAGCCACTAATACTGCCCTGCTGTGCCCTGGCACCAGAGCCCACAGCTGAGACGCGCAGGTGTGGCGATGCCCCCAGCCCCAGCCGAGCCCCACAGAAGCTCCGTGCCCCCGCCCGCCCGGGGCAGCCCAGCCCTGGCCTGCAGCACCTTCTGCTCCACTGCCCCGCGGGCTGGGCGGTCATCACCCCAGGCCGGCTGCACACGTGGCTAGAGAAGAGGAAGCAGCAAGGAGGGTTTCCTTCTTCGCCTCACTTGTTAATTGAAAAATATCACTTTAATTCAATAACAACATATGTTGAATAAACATAATAAGCTGGTGGTAGCAGAGTGGTGACGCTACGCTGTCACTTCTGCTTTAGCCTTTCAGGTTCAAATGACTGTGTTGTCAAATGACTCCTTTATAGTATTTGCCAAAACATGTTTACAGAAAGGCTCAGGCACAAGTGTATCGTGGCATGCCAAGGCCGCTGAGAGTGCTCATGCCAAGGAGCGCCATGGCCGGATGGAGAAGGCATTGGCTGTGTGATAGCATGGGAGAGGATGCTCCCAGAGGAAGGGACAAGGGCACGTGCCGACCATTTGAGCATTTCTCCTGGCAGGCAGCTGAAAAGACGCAGAACTTATTTCCCAAACATGACTGCTATGAATTTGGTAAGAGCTTGCAAGTTTTAGTGTTTACAGATGGCTTAATTTGGCAGTCATAATCATTATAGGAGCCACTAATCTAATGGGAGTTAAAGGCTGCCAGAAGTAAAGTACTAGAATTAGAACAACACCCCAGTCCATGAGTGCTCATAACTTAGTACCATTGCAAACACCATAAGGTGCCCTGATGCATACACATCGGGTGTTTGGTTAATCAGGCTGTAGTTCAAGCAAGCACCGTCACCAAGAAATGAATGGACACCAAGAAATCACACCTTCCTCTGGCCCTCCCCCAGCTCCCAGGCCACACAAGGGGCAGCACAGCAGACTTGGTTTCATTCAATCTGTGGGAAGAAAGCAACACGTGAAATCTGAGCAGTGGTCAAAGAGCACACAGCTAAAGAACCTGCAAGTGAAAATGCATGCACAGTGTGTGTTTAAAGCTCTTCACTCTTCCACATGTTCAAATAAATGCATCATCTGTTTCACTGAGGGCTTAGCCATGTGCACTAAGCCTACTTCCCATCAGCTCAGCTGCAAGCTAAGGCAAGGAGGGATGCCCAAGCTCACCTGCAATGCCTGGCATTTGCCAGGGATTTTGCTGTGGACCAGATGCTGTCCTGTCATAGCTTGCTTGTGTTTGAAGGCCAGGAGGTGTAAACACACGTGCACACACAAACTACCCCATTCCTTGTTGTTTGCTTTCCTCCAGCTAGCCTACTATCTCCCTGTTCTCTTTTTCCAGAGATCCTGCACTGCAGGATCTGTCATTGTCATTGGATCAATTTTTAAGAAGCTTCAGGAATCCTGGGGCATCCGTGTTACAAGGCTGTTGCATTTTCCTTTGTCAGTAGTCTGGTGGTTATCTGTTATTTCCTCTCTTTAAACCCATCTGCAAGGTCTGATGCAGAGCCTTCTGCTGCCGTAGGAAAGGCTGCTTGCTAGGTCACTTAGTGAAGTGGTTGGAAGCTGGGCAAAGCCCTGCTTCTGGGCTGGTGCCGGCATGCTCGGCTGCAGCTGTCCCAGGGGAAAGCCCCAGCACCTGCTGGGGCAAAACCCACATTTGCTGAAGGCACTTTCTCGGATCCAAGTCAGAGTTGCTGGCAGAAGGAAATATAGTCTGCCTTTCTCTCACCAGTGTCCTAAGAACATTCATTACGGGTGGAGAGGATTATTCAAAATCAAGCTGAGGGCACCGTATCTCTCTGTGATAAAGAGCTGCCCCCTCTTCTGGGAGTGGCTTTCAGTCTTTCCTGGTGCCTCTGCTCCTCTGCACCAGGAAGCATCATAGTTCAGCTTGGGTTCAACAGTCACCTAAGATGTGGGAGATCTCACTGTTGTCTCTGCACAAATTAATGGTTAATTACTCACAGGAGGAAGAGATCCAATCGTCAGTTATGTGCATGAAATACAGCACTTGGACAGATCTCCTTGGAGAGTAACTATCAGTGAACACTTGTATTTTGAAAAGACATTAAGTCAGGACACCACACTCCAAAGAACAGTGTAGTAGAAAAGGTTTAATTTCTCTCCCTTTTGCTAGAAGATGTTTCCATCAGCGACAGGGGAAAACAAATCTTAACCACAGACTTCAGCATAATAGCTGCAGTAACAAAACAAGTTCCATTATTAAACTAACTCTTGGTAAGAGCCAGATGATTTCTACAGACAATTTTGCATGCAACTGCTAGATGCAATTTGCAGAGTGAGCGCCAAATTGCCATACTAATTATTTCTGGGCTGATGTTCCCTCTGTGACATAGTGGCATTTGGAGAATGGGGACTAACCAACAAGTGAAGTGCTGAAGTGGGAGATCACTAAGAGCGTTTCTGAGAAAGAGAAATATCGCAAATACCAATCTTCCTCTTCACACACTCACTCTCAATTTGCACTGAGACAATTTAATGCACACAACTGTCCTACCTAGTCCAACTGTATTTTTGGCACCACTCAGGCAAGCAGTGCCTGCCAATCCCCGGGCATGGTGCCACGTGTGGCCACGCAGGGCACCACGACCTGTGCCATGGACAAGACAAGCGGGTGGCCCTGGCAAGGCCTCTCGAGCCCTACAGATCTGCAAGGTGTTTCTCTCGGTACATGTCTGGCATGTGACTCATGCATGCCCACTGCCTGACAGTTTGCCTCATTCTCAGATCTGCAATATACTCANGCTTTTATGCCTGCTCTCTCACTAGTAGTTTGTTCTGAGTTAGTCTATCAAATTGGATACTTCTGCACACTGCACAATATGAAATGGAATAGAAAAGCATTCCTGGCATACTGTGAATTTTTTGCTTTCTGTTCCTTTCCTCTGTCTTATTTTCCTTTTTTGTTGCTGAGGCAGTACTCTATCAAGTTTAAGCAGTGTAATTTTAGTCTGGCACTACAGACATAGTGATTAATGAAAAGCAAAAGGAAGAAAGGAGTAGGTTGGCTTTAAAGACTTTTAGGTCATATTTTTCTTCTGTTAGAAACAGAATTTATATGTGTTAAAAGACTAGTTATTGAAAATAGAATGACCGTTTAATATCTGATTGGGAAAAAAAAAAAAATCACTGAATTGCTTTGGATTTTGAATATCAGAAAGTTGATGGATGATAATGAGATTTGACCGAGGAAATAAAGGGTCCAAAACCAGCAAGCAGCGGTGGCAAGAATATAAATGATGCTTGCTAAAATGTCAATAATTCTCCATTCACTGCATGTTCAACATTACTGTAGCAGGCACTTCAGGCCAAGGGAGACATGTTCCCAGCAGGGACTACTGGGACAGAGTGGATGGCTAATGCCGTGCTGCATGAAAACACCACCAGATCAGTTCTTCGTTGCAGCTGCACTACACAAACAGATTTTACTTTAATTTACACCGCCATACAACCACAAAAATCTAATGGCTGTCTTAAGTATATTTTTCCTGTGCATGTTCACTTACACTCATAATTAATCCAAAAAGACAAAAAGTCTACTTGTTTGAGGAGTGCACAGACACGTGCTGCCAGGCATCTTGTTCCCGTTATGTTTATTTAAGGCTGCAACAGTTCCCCAGCAGCGCACAGGGCAGGTCCCTGCACCCACACCCATGCACTGGGACTAAGGGCCGGCCCCGTGCTGCTCCTCGCCGCCCTGCCATGCCCAGCACTCTGCCACAGCACCGCGGTCAAGCGCTGGCTTTCCAGCCATAACCGTACTCGCCTTTCACTGGACCTCGTGCTTGCCTGCCCCGTGTGCCTACAACGAGGTGCAGGGCTCGTGGCTGACGCCTGTCGGCAGAGGCTGCCCAGGGGGCCAGCAGCAGCACTGCTTCCCAGCCACATCCAGCACCGCGCCTGGCCCGCTGGTGCTGCAGTTGCTTCAGAATTGCCTCAGACCAAGATGAACTCAGACGTGGTTTTAGCCTGGCTAAGGCTAATCTCATTATAGATAATCTTGTTTACCACATGTACTGCTCGTAAAACAACGCTGGCCGTTAACTCTTGCTCTCCCCCACAAGGCAGCCCCTTAAAGACATCTGCAAGGGACACGCGGGTACCCGATGGCCTGTTCCCAACCACAACCTACCCCTCATTCTCCGAGGACAAGGCTGGCAGCAGCTCTCCCTGTGAAAGCACAGCAGCGCAGCAGCAGGCTGGGGCCAGTAGCACTGCCAGCCCCACAGCACATCACCTTCATCATCAGTGACAGGTCAGCAACAGCCTCACTGGCGTTCTGCATACCTTTGGTAATTAAGTTTAACCCTGCTGGGTTCAGCAGAGCCTCACCTGAAGGAACGATGCAAAACTTCCCCTCTGCCATCTTAAGAACGCACCTAACACACAGCTCCCCCCCTCCTTTTGTAGACGGATGCAGGAGAGCACGTGTGAGAGGCACACTCACGCTGCTGGCGCCTGTCCCCAGCGATGTTTCTGGCCCCCGGGTCCCCATGGCCACACCACAGGCACAGCCAGGTGCACGGGTGCAGGACGCAGGAGCTGCCAGCCCTGCAGGATGTGGGTGCCTGTGCAGCTCCAAGTAGAAAGCAGCCGGCTGGCTGTGCCATGGCACGCGACGGCTCTGCCCCTCCCAGGCACGCTGTGGCTGGATGGGAAGCCTCTTCCTTCCTTCCACCTTAGAAGCAGGGCTACTGCTCTGCGTTTTTCTTTTGTTTTCCCTCCCATGCTGTGCTTTCCAATGTGCAATCAAATGCTCACACTCATGTTGGGTTCAACTCAGCTGGACCATACTGCCATACTGCTAGTCTGTTGCAACAAAGAATTGCAGGACATTTTTACGGGTGGAGGTTTGTGCTTGTTCCAGTTTTAAAAAAAAAGAAAAAGGATTTTCTACTAAGAACGCAAGTCTGAAGGGACCTTTCACTTTGAAACTTATCTTATCAATTATTTTATATTATGATGTCCTACCAGGTGATATTCAGTTCACTAGTATCATCGGGTAATGTTTCCTAATTTTTTTTGTCACTCGTTAAAGCAGTGAGGATGGATGCCTCTTAGAACTCACTGAAAGATATTGTTTTGTCTAGACCAGTGTCTCCATTTCTTTTCAGCAGAATGAGCTCACAATTACTTTGAAATTACAAGATAAAAATGGATGTTCATATTATTTCCTATTCCTAAAATGGCAGTAGTCCACATTAAATTGAGCAGTTTTAAATAAACTTTCAGAAGAGAAATCATCATTTTCTTATCTGAAACAAAATATTTTAAATTAGTTTTTTCAGGTCTTTATCCAACATAAATTTACCAAAAACCTGTCATTTCTGTGACAAAATTTAGTTCCATCAAAACAACCTTTTTTCTTAAACACCTTTTACTCGCCCACACCCTGACCGGCCCCACTTGGATCCCTCACAGAGGCTCCCTGCAATACAAGAGGGGAGCTGCCCCCGATGCCTGGCTGCGGAGGGACAGGAGGACATGTGATGATGCCTCTAGTACCTTCCAGGGCCCTCCTAACACAAGTGCTGCGGGTTTGCTCTTAAAAAGATACCCTTTGGTACGAGTCGGGGGAAACAGCTGCCCTTTGACAGGAGGGGGCTGGCAGGGCACACCGCTGCACGGGGCCGCGCATGGGGGCCATCAGCCTGCAGCACCCCTGCCTGCCGGGCCAGGGGGGCTGTGCTTCGCAGCCGCCTCCTGGAGCAGCGATTCCAGGCAGCAGCTCCTGTGCCACTCGCTCCCTGCCCTCACAGCACTGCGCCCCGCTGCTCTGCGCTGCGACGACGAGACCACGTCCTCCGCCAAAAACAGAGCGTATTTCATAAATAGTCCGCCAGACGCCCTGCTGTCTTCTGCACTGTTTCCATAGGCAGCCTAGGAAGTTAATTTCCATCCATAATATTTGAAAATACCTTAATTATGAATTTAGCAAGTCTGCCTACTAATGCAGTTTTCCCTAAATTATTTCATGCTTAATTGAGAATTCAGTTATAAAAAGTAGTAATAAACATGTGCAGCAAAACAAAGCTGAGGTCTTTGGAAGCCTGTCTTGTAAAGGATGGAAAACTGGCCCTCTGAGACTACGTCTGATCCTAAGCTATAGATCCAGTATTTTTAACACTGCCTGTGGGAAAGTGCATCAACCTTAGGCTGCCTAACTGATAGAATCATAGAAACACAGAATATCGCAAGTCTGAAGGGACCCACAAGGATCATCGAGCCCAACTCCTGGCTCCACACAGAACCACCCAAGAATCAGACCTGTGTCTGAGAGTGTCGCCCAAACGCTTCTTGAACTCCGGCAGGCTTGGCGCCTGTTCCAGTGCCTGACCACCCTCTCGGTGAAGAACCTTCTCCTAACACCCAGCCTGACCCTCCCCTGTCACAGCTCCATGCCATTCCCTCAGGTCCTGTTGCTGTCACCAGAGAGCAGAGATCAGCGCCTGCCCCTCCGCTCCCCTTGTGAGGAAGCTGCAGGCCGCCATGAGGCCTCCCCTCAGTCTCCTCTTCTAGGCTGAACAAACCAGGTGACTTCAGCCACTCCTCATACGTCTTCATACGTTGTGGCAGTTATTAGCAGGGAAATATTTGTGGGAATTACATAGGGCTTATGGTTTACCATGCAAACTCGTCCTACAGAACTTGACAATTGAAATTTAAAGATGCTTTGGCAGATGTTCTTGTTTTCAAAGTACGGAGACATCAAAGCATGATTTGTACCACGCACATTTTACACTCTTTGTATTTCATGCATTTGTATGCATCAAACAGTAACATATATTAGTTTATACATTTATAAGATGCCATTCTAAAGGATGATCATTCTCAAGGATATATCTATAAGATACCTTGTAGTTCAACTATAAGGTATTTAATACATTGACAAAAATTGTTTTGGTTTGTATGTAAAGGGCAAAAGGCTGAATAAGTCAAAATATGATTGTTTGCTATTCTAATTATCCACCCAATGTACAGAAGGCCACCTTCAGAAGTCCCTTCAAGCATCTGCAAATGTAGTTATACTTTGGAGTTCTAGAGACTTTTTGCAGGAGCAAACAATTTAACAATACTGTGAATATGTCAAGAAATTGTTTTCTCTGTTAAAAAATGCACTACATTGAATTTGTCTCCATTTCTTTCCTTCAGCTTCAGTAAGGAACTAAGAGAACTCCATTATATTAAAAATTGGTTATTCCTGTCATATATCAGTTAGGAAAAAAACAAAAAAACAAAAAACAAAAAACAAAAAAACAGATTTTTCTCTTCCCATGTTAGCTTTAACTATGATTTTACAGGTTTCTTGGTCTCCACTGCCAGATTTGAACAATCTGTATATTTAAAGGAATCACACTGAGATCTACTACGGCTTTCTGTGTAGGTGTTGCCCCCTCATTTACTTCGTGCTTATTTGCCATTCCAACAAAAGCAGTAAATAGACAGAAAGAGACGACACGGCCCTGGCAGGCTGCAGATGAGGTTGGTGATGAGCATTCACCACCTGGACTCACCCCCAGGAGGATCGGGCAAGCAGCAGGAGTGAGGGACTTGCCTAGGGACAGGGCAGGGGACAGTGTTTGCTAGGGGTAAAATTCCACTTTGAGAAATTCAGAAACATTTCTGCATCCTGAACGCTGGAGCCCTGCCAAGCAGTATAAAATGATGGGTTTAGAGACTACCAAGTGAATCCCACGAGGACAATTTTCAATCTTAAAAAGACAAAATACAGACAGAAAGAAATGATCTTGTATACATCACTACCCTGGAATCCCTCATTCATAAATGCTTGGGTATGGATTATTCTTCCACCAAGCTGCACAATCAGCATTGCAGACCTGAAGAAAAACATGGGAGAAGGTGCAGGAGCAAACCTGGGACAGACAGCAGAGTCAGAGAATACGAATGGGGTGAATAAAAAAGACCATGGCGAGATTCAAAACGTAGGCCAAGCTCATGCCACGTTTGCAATCAAGTGTTTACCATCTGCCCCAGCATCATTCTGCTCCTATCCTTGTTCCCTCCAGTCTGAACAATGAGACGTTTCAATCTTCTTTAAATTCAAGGACACCGAGTCCCTGAGTGCCCTGCTCACTAGCTCTGAATGGGAAAACAATCCTGCCTGGGCTTTAACAGCATCTTAGCTTACGTCAGTGATGCAGAACATATTGCTTCAAATGCATATTCTTCTAGGGGTGCCATCCATCCACCCTGACAAGAAATAGAGCGCTTCCTCCCTTTATCATGTCTGAGAGGGAGAAATGTGTGAAGCAAAGCTAAATGTGTGAAATGCAAATAGAAGTCGCCACATCCCGGTAATACATTCCTTATACTGTCTAGTAGCATTGCAGGGATACAGCTTGGGTATGCTAATGTCCCCAACAGATGGCACGTTGTCGCTGCGTACATAGAAGAGAGGCTTCTGAAGAAGCGGGAGGCAGGAGCAGCACGCGGCACGCGAGAGGCGGCGTGCCACCCGGCCGTGCAGCGCGCCGAGCGTCAGGGCTGGGGACCAGCACTCTGACCCGTGCTGCCAGGGAAGGTACGGGCTGCGCAGCTATATGCTTGCCAGACAAACAAACAAAGAGATTCGTGTGTTGTTGTTGTTGTTATTGGCAAAGCCCCTTTCAAAATAATGTTTGATAAAGTACAGGAGTAATACTGTACTAGTGTAATACAACGTGGAGATTTGCATCCACATTTTCTTTCCCCACAAACATGTAACTATGTATAACAGAAATTTCATGTACAAGAAGAGCTTGCTTGTTTTATTTAGGCCACATCTAGGCAAGGAAGGCACACATGAGTATAGCTAGCATCACAACAGTTCTCTCAGGATATCTTGTTTTGCACCAATATGGCCCAAATAATAATTCTGAATAATAAACTGAGACATAACAGAGTGCTATGTTATTTATTTAACTACCTTCATTGGGAATGGCATACCTCCCGCATCCTCTGCTGCCTCAGGGACTACACTAAACCCCCTGTCCCTACGTGATGGCACTACAGATTGCCACAGAGCCTGGGGCAGCTTGGTGTCTTTGAGGTATTTATGCTGTCAGGTTGATTTGAAGGTGTGTGGTATAGTTGAAAGGTTCAAAAGGAGGGAAGGAGGCGAGTTAACAAATCTGTAGCATGAGTGTATAGCTCCACTTTCCTTAGGAAGCTGAGCTGCAGAAATAGCAGCACTTTGATCCCTGAAGAAACTGTATATGAACAGCTTAATTATTGTAAATTACTTGGGCATTCAAGAATGTTGTTGGTGGCAACTTTGGAAATGTCAATCATTTTTATCCAGTGGAAAACACTAGAGTTAGTTTGTGACTACCAAAAAAAAAAAAAAAAAAGAAGTCACTGTCAGTGCTTTGAGAATTTTTTTCTGCTATGTGTTTGTTTAAAGTGCTTATAGGGCCAAAACATCCTGGAGCAACCTCTGCGATCTATAAAACCAGCAGTAAGGAATAGCACATGAAACAGCTAGCCCTAGCAGATGTTCAGGAGGACTTCCAACAGAGCCAACTTCACTCATTTGGGGAAAAGTTGGTAAGGTCTTTCTTACTATTTCTTATTGTGAACTGCAAGTATTATATGGCAATCTGCTTATGATTTATTCTCTGCATAGATGCAATTTGACCAATCACACATTTCCTTCCACAATATCATAAACACACTAAAACACATATAAAACCAATTTTATTACTAAAAGCTAGTGTACTAGTAAATGACTAGTAAAGTGATAATTTTCTAG
This sequence comes from Anseranas semipalmata, assembly GCA_013399115.1. NCBI lineage: Eukaryota > Metazoa > Chordata > Aves > Anseriformes > Anseranatidae > Anseranas > Anseranas semipalmata. The sequence goes on from VXAA01002463.1 coordinate 430,787, forward strand.
TCCAAAATATGATCACTTCTGGTCTCTCCCAAATAAAAATTAAACCTCTGAGAATGTAAAACCTGTAGGAAATAATGTTAATAAGGTAAACTACCCTGTGTGGCCAGCCTGTAGCCCTTTGGATGCTGAGCTACAAAAGGGAGGGCCAAGAGTCAGGATACAGATTTAGAAGTACCTTATGAGTGGATAAGTAAATGTCAAATTCAAACCTTTAATGAAGATCATTTTCTCTACAATATTAAATGAACAGGACAGAACAGGACGTTGATCCTCCACATTTTAACTGACTTGTACCTGATCTGCACTGCAGAGAGGGCAGACTGATGCCTGCAGTTAAGCAAGGACAGATTTGCAATGTCTTGGCTGACCTGGAATGGTCTATCTCAAATACTTATGTTTATAAAGTAAATTTATCCTGTTTTCACACACAAAGTTTATTCCTGAAACCCAATCACATTGAAATCAAGAATAATGTGGTGTCACATCAAAAGCCACATGAGAAAAATTAATCATCTTTTAAATTTGGATTCGCAGACTGATATGGGCTTCTGCTACACCTAGAGATACTCTGTAAACTCTTGATAAGAGCTGGAAAACATCCACGGATAATCTTTCTGCTTCTTACATTGCACTGAGGTCTAGATCCACCTAATGGTTCTAGACTTACAGGATTAAACCTGTGCAGCTGTCACCTAACTCCTCCTGTACACATTTCACTCCAAAATTCAGATCCTCCAAGATTCCTTACAGCCACTGAATCACACAGAAGATGGTTTCCAAAGTTTTGTGATAAATTTTCTCAACATGTAAGGGTCTTCCATTCAGCAAAGGTGTAATCACTTATGTCCTACCATGTTGAGAAGTAAAATATGTATTGCTCCCAGAGTCCACAAACTAATTTTTCTGCCTATCCTAATTTGAAGATAAAAATTGTATTGAGAGAATTCAATAGAGCAAAAAATTTGCATATGCCAACCCCCTAACTAGTCTCTTCTGCCGCTCTTAAAGGCCACCAATGTCTCAGCTTGATCCAATTACTGCATTGTACAGCTTATCACACCGACCATTTTGCTTCCCTCCTTTTCTTCAGAGCTGAGCCTCATTAATGGGAAATGTGACAGGTCCAGTCAGTGTTAAATCCAAACTCCCAGGTTAGTTCTGTATTTGGAAGCACCTTTAGGTCTTGTGAACTTTTATTCAACACAAAAGCAGTCTCTTGGCACTAGCATTTATTAATGGGTTTGTGCCATTTACAGTAGTTCTGTATTCATATTGTTTTCCTCAGAATTGCCTCTAATACAGGTTTTATATATATATATATATATATGTTTATATATATCTATACTGCCTTGGAACATTTTTCCATACTCTGGTAAAACATCAGAAAGATATTTTTCAATGGACTGAAAAGATCCCTGCATTTTTATTCACTCTGCTATTTTAAAATGTCAGAAATATCGAAGTGATGCTTGAAGTGAAAATGCAGCTGTATCCTATCTTTAAGCCTGAATCAGTTGGAACAGAGGCCCTATTTCTTTAAATTCTCTTGTTCTTCAATTTTAACTCTCTTGTAAAACCTCTCAGATGTACAACAAGAAATAAGCTATAGTTTTATTTCTCTACAAAAGCTTTTAAGAAAAATGAGTACCCCAGGTCAGAACATTTCCACTGTAATGTTTCAGCATAAACACATAGCAATGGCTTACATGCTAATTTAATTCCTCAAGATGTAAAAGCAAGACTTACAAAAGAAATGCACTTTGTGAGCTTCGGACCTCTTGCACAGCCCCATCACTCACTGCCAAGACTGCAGTGCTCTGAGTGCTGGTCCGTGGGGGATAGGGGGCTCCCAGCCCCGCTTCCAGCCCCCAGCCCCTCCTCCTAAGACAGATCCCACCTCTGCTCACACACACTGCAAGAGCCTTTCCTTAAATTCCCATTTGGAGGAAGCTGAAAGATAAAAGCACAATTTTGTAGCAACACACGAGACAGTGGTCTAACCACACGGTGTTTCAGAGGGGGCTTTCCAAGCCGCAGGAATGCAGGGTTCACCTCAGGGTGACTCAGAAGATCTTTATGCTTGTAAAAACCTTTCCCTCCATGACGAGATACAGAAGCTAAACTGAGCACTGCTTTATCATGGGCAACACTACTCTGGAACAAGCACGACAAATGCAAAAATAATAAAAAAGAAGCTGAGCCTCTCCCACTCACTAATTTCAGTTTTACAGCAAGTGGCTGAACAAATAAGCACCGGCCAGCACAGGCACCCTGTGATGCCAGCTCGGGCTGGACCTCACGGTGAACACAGCCGACAGCTCCGAGTGCATCATGCTGTGCTGCTGTCTGAGGTAGCGGTTCTCAAAAATTTACCGTAACTTCCACAGGAGCCACTGCTTAATGAACCATGGCTTAATCCATTAATGGAGCTGAGCCAAAATGAGCAAAATCGTGCTCAGGGCAAATCTGTCCACTTTCTGGTGTGCCAGTCTCTGGATCTCTCAGCTGGCAGGGGTCAGGCCGAAGAACTATGGCAGTGGGCACAGCCACTCTGAAAAGAAGTCACATTACCATCAGTAATCACACCACCCCCAGGAGACATGCATCATTTTGCAAGGTGTGCTTCATCCTGGTGCAGAGAACCTCTCCCAACTCCATCCTCATCGCGGTTTTCCTTTAGAAAATTGAAGCCAAAAAATAACGCCAAAATAGCTTCAGCAACAGTACCAGCCACAGGCTTTCAGTTTGTATGTCCTGAGTAAACAGAGGGGATAATTTGAGGGGAACCAGAAAAAAACCACCACCTTTTATGGGCACTTCAATCACATTCTAAATGGAAATGAAATGCAGGCTGTGCCTTTTACCTCCCAATGACTTCTGTGAGGCAAAAGCCAGAAGTAAATCTCAAAGCATGATCCCGAGTGCAGGGAGTGATGCTGCTGGCGAAGGGACCCATGCTCACGTGTTTTACGCAGGGATCATCTCCTCTGGTGACTAAGGCACTGTGCAATGGAGGCCTTGGAGTCTCCTCATCAGGTACACCAGAATACCTCCCAGAGAAGCAATGGAGTGGACAACGTCTTCAACTTTGTCCCCTGCCAGGAAGGACACCCCAAAGGGAGCCTCTGGGCGGCGTGCAGGTGCCCTGCCGACCGGCTCCACACAGCAGCAGGGCCCTCACGGTGGCATCACCCACACTGCTGCATGCATGAGCCCGTGGCGGCAGGACGTGGCACAGCACCTTCCCGATGCCAGCAGAGCCATGAGGCAGCTAACATAATTTAAAAACAAACCAACCAACCAGAATTATAAATAAAATACTAAGTAAAGAAAGCCGGAGTAGAGCGCTCCCTGACCGTGGAGCAGCCGCCAGCTCGCTGGCACACCTCATCCCTGCGTGCTCCCGTTCAGAAACACCCCTCAGCACCAGGAGAAGCCACAGAGGTGGAGGCTAGTGGCTCCTCAGGAGCCAGCCCAGGGCTAGCTGGGCCCATGCACCCCAGCAGAGCTCCCACAAGGCCACCTCCAGCGCTGTGGGACCAGGGCGAAGGCAGCTGTGCCACTGCGTGCCGCTGGTGGCAGCCAGGAGCTCGCCCATGCCCGCACCAGCAGCGGTCACAGTAGTGCATGGGGCTATGGGCAACCTATTCTCTTTAATGAGACTTGGAATTCAATTTCAAAGGCAAGAGGGGGATTATTCAACATCCTGCCACAATTCTGGGAAAGAAAGCACAGCTCAGGTTTTCTCCTCACTTACATTAGCATGCAGGGAAGATTTAGAAAGGATTTAGAGCAGTCTGGCCTTGAAGTGATGAGTCCCAGATTTTACTGTCATGGAATATTAAAACACTGGGTTTGTGTTGCAGATGAAGGCACAAGTTTGGTACCACACTGCTCAGTCCTGACAGGACTGAAGCACTTCTACACATGACCAGAAGCAAGATTTCAGATTCCACGGGAGCATCAATGTCAAAAATACAGGCGCCTCCTAATTTAGGCCCATCAGAGGCAAGCATCAGTTCCATGCGTATTTGGCGGAGCAGAGTCTGACAGACTGAGGTGCTCAAAGTAGTACTGATGTGTGCAGCAATTTTGGCAGTACTTTTGCAAACTTTGTCCTCCTGCAAATCACTTACATAAAGCTAATTTCTAAGCTCAAAACCCCAGTTTCTCCCTGTAGTAAAACTCAAATCTCACTATAAAAAAAAAAAAAAAAAAAAAAAAAAAAAAACATAAAACTGCGCGTTCTGTTTTTTTTATGTGAAACTTGGACTTTTTTTGAATTTGTGTTGCATCCAGGAGGTCAGCAGATGTACAAAATAATGTCTCTATGGTCTGGGTATTCACAACCAGGGGGGCAGCAAGCTGGAAGCAGGTGCAGTGCACTTCAGGCCATGTTTACACCAGTGGTGGTATTTAGAAAATGTGCCTACCAGACAACTGTCTTTTCAATCCCCCTTCCAGTCCCTGCTTTCCTTGGTACCTGTGTGCCCAGTCAAGGCCATGCCAGGACTCGGGTGCTGCGCCTCCATGCAGTAGCCCTGGCAATGGTCCTGTGACAGCCAGACCTGCCTCTGGAAGGACGATGCTAACAGCAAGCCATGCCCTTTCCTGCCTCTCTCCACATCCTTTCACATGTTCAGTTGCCTGAGTCACCTCTCAAGCCACTGAAATGTTATGCAGTATCCCAGTTTACATTTTAACAGGAAAGCTTCACCTTTCTCTTATATCTTGTATAAGCAATAAATGCTTTTGAAGACCTAAAATTCCCATTGATTGTGCAGCAAGACAGAAAAGCTGCGTCTTGTGGTGATGGATTGGATTACTCCACTGACTCTTACCTTCGATAACAGACTCCATGTGTATTAGCACATAGTTTAAGAGGAATTATCATCTTTTTAATAGATCACATACTGAGTCACAAGCTACATATTCAACAGAAAATCAAGCTAATTGTTCACTTCTTCTAAGATATCCCTGAAGGATAATCAACCTCTGCAGAGCTGTTTTTTAGTTGGAAACTAAATAATTAAGCTGAAGAAATGCATTTCTCTTTCAAGATTCTCTGTATTTTCTTTTATTCTTCTTTGTGCCAAATACATCAGTAAGAACATAAACTATTGACTTTAATTAAAAATTAAAATTAGCTCAAGTTTTGTTCTGTTAAATCCATGGATGAAAAACAAAAGAGACTGTCAAGACAGAAGAAAGCATTGCAACCTTCCTGCCAGTTCTCATCCCTGCCCACTTGCACAGCAAACTGTAAACATGCTGTGTGGCGTCATCTTCCTGAGTGCACCTCAAGAGTCTTCAGTAGGATTTATCCTGCATGGGCTTCAGCTAGTAAAGCAGCTACACATGATATAAATAAAGAAATGGACAGTGCCATAAAATGATAGATCTGGGAAGCCCCAAAATTTGATAGGAATCTTCTTTATTAATTTAATCCATTACTGGCTAATTGCTTTTGTACTGTAAATCTGCAAAGGTCAATTCTTGAAATCACCAAACAATAAAAAGGTATGAAACACTAACAAGCCCTAATACAATAAGAATGTTAATCAATAGCCTAAATGAAGCCTTGTATTGCCAATGATGCATGAAAATATATTATTGTTAGGGACTACAAGCATGGGTTCCACTGAAACCAATAAAATAAAAAGCCATGTATTTTAAGACAAATGCAGTATAAACAGCATCTGTAAATACTGACTGTACAATTAACTTTTTCAAGAGAGCATCCTCAAGGAACAAACCATTTTACCAAAAAGCTACACAAACCA
>VXAA01002463.1:436602-466495 GCA_013399115.1 Anseranas semipalmata
AAAAAGGAAAAAGAGTGCTGATGCAATAATACTTGACAAAGGCCAGCTCTGAACTATATAGATGTAACAGGATAACTTTTTTGTACATATCACACAGAATCACACAGAATTGTTCAGGTTGGAAGAGACCTCCAAGATCGTCTAGTCCAACCTCTGACCTAACTCTAACAAGGCCCACACTAAACCATATCTCTAAGCTCAACATCTAAACGTCTTTTAAAGCCCTCCAGGGATGGTGACTCAACCCCTTCCCTGGGCAGCCCATTCCAATGCCTAACTACCCTTTCGGTAAAGAAGTTTTTCCTAATATTCAACCTAAACCTCCCCTGACGCAACTTGAGCCCATTCCCCCTCGTCCTGTCACCAGGCACGTGGGAGAAGAGGCCAATCCCTACCTCACTACAGCCTCCTTTAAGGTACCTGTAGAGAGCGATAAGGTCACCCCTGAGCCTCCAAATACTGCATTTTAAAGATATGTAAATAAATATTTATGTATGTTAAGCTTTCATAAACTCGCTTATCAACCTGCAGACTCACGCCAGACAGACTCCTTCAGCTACTGCATTCAAACCACTGTGCTGAAAGGACAGGGTTACTGCAGGTGCTCACCGCTGCAGCAGGAAGCAGACTCGTCACTCAGAGGCTTGCTTCACCGGATTGCTTTATGCCCATTTAGACAACTCGTGTCTTCCTGAGTTTCTAACTGCTTCTGAGGAATGTTAAAGAAAAATGGTATTTTTAAACCACCTCTGAATTCTAAAAGGCTGCAGAACAGTGTTCTGTTTGTAGGAGCAATTTGGTTTTATTAAGCAGCATGACAGACAAAGCGAGCTGAGATAAGCTGTGTATAGTACGTTGCAGCAGAGTCATCATCATCAGCAGCAGCCACCGATCAGTCTAGAACCTGATTACCCAGAGACACTGACACATTGCAAGGAAAGGTCCCTTCTTCTTGCTTACTCATCAGCAAAGATAGACACCCCATTTCACCTCTGATATTACTGAAGGCATTTCTCATGGCACCATAGGTTTGGCAAACTATACTTCTCAGGAAATATTTTTGTATTTCTCTGTTTTTGTTAAACCTCTTTGCCAAACTGCCAATTGTGAAGGTCATTTCACATGCACAGCATTGTTATAATATATTTCACAAACAGTGTAGACAGCACTTACTGTGAAGTCTGTATTTCTTATTTTCCCACTGGTAGGAAAATAGAATACTTAAAACCAGTTGGCAACCCAAAGAGTTAGACCTGCCTGTAGCAGGTCTTAAATTGCTTTTGTAAAAAGGTCTATTAGCAGGTTTGATCTGAGCAAGGAGGGCTTACTAGTTTACTCTATTAGTCTGATTTCTTCCCAAATAAATTCTGCTCATGAATTTTAGAAGTATTGAATTAGAGGAATCTGGTTTTCAGGGACAGACATGGATGCTGGGAACATATAATAATGTACTCTCATGTTTTCGGCAGAAAAAAGAAAGCATTATTCTTTCTGAACATTTCCTTCCTCTTTAAATCTTCAGATACTCTGCTTTCTCTAAGGTCATTGCATGAATTTAAGATACACCATTCTGGAAACTAAATTAGCCCTCATTTACTGGGAAGTTGAATGCAGCCAGACTAATGGTGGTGCAAATATAATTGGTTCCCAACATGTGTCAGTGTGTATACTCCTCAAGCCACGGAAAAGATGCATTATGGGACTAATTTTTAAATGTTAATGGATATTGGATGTTTGCCAGACACCCAGCTGTGCACAAAACATTGAGATGGTAAATAGCTCTTGATCTGTTTAGAAACAAATTATAATGGCTGTTTGGATTCCACATGACTGAAGGCATGGTAACCAGCACAGGCTCACAGACTGACCCTATTAACTGCACTGAGGGGAATGCTCCGATTTTTAAAATCAAGATAAGAGACGTAAAATAAGGCTATTAAGATCGTGTTTAAATTATTTTAAATTAATATTAAACAAACAGAATCCCAACAACAACCCATAGCACCTGTTACCATTGTTTTAGTGAGCTAACTTATTTCAGGGAGCTTTTTTGGTGAGTTTGTTTGGTAGGAGGCCAAAAAGAAAGTGCTTTCATCACTCAATTAATTTGACTCTAAAGCCGAGATCCAAGTGAAGCGCTTACCTGCACTTATAGAATGAAATCTCTCCTGCCACAAATTAGCAATAGGTCTCACTGAGCTGCACCATGGAACAAGACCTCGGCTCATCTGATGTGCAGTTTTCATAATTTTTAATTGAAATCTATGAATATCAGTATTTGCAGGAAAATCTCTACTTGAAATGTCTTACTAATTGTATTCATTTGGTCAGCAGAGCCCAACAGGGAACTTTAACCAGCTGGATTAGGTGCTTTTGATTACTATACTGTAGCATTAGGAGAAAGTCTCATTTCACAAGTGAAACGTACTAATTGTCAACAACATAGGAGAGCTCTTTGCCATAAAGTTGTGTGGTCAGCGGATAGAGAGGCCTTTTCACAAATAAGACAGTCAATTGTATTCAGGGGATCTTCCTCTTTAGGATTTTGCTGTTTGGGTTTGAAAAATTCCAGAAAAGAGCTTTCCAGCTTAGGACATAATCAGTCCATTTCAGGATATTAAAGTTTCTCCATTAAAAAAAAAAAAAAGTATGCAATTCCAAGTAGAAGACTACAGTAACATTGAACCAACAGGGAAGAACTCAAGACTGCCCAAGAACTGAGTATGCAATGACATAAAATCATAGCCTGTAACTGACACTAAATTTAGATTCCTTGGATAACTTTGCACTTACAATTTTGTATCTTGAATTTGTGCTTCTTGACATCTATTCTTTATATTTGTTTTTAACCGAGTACTTTCTGCTGGTTTTGGTACCTTATATAGATTGTTCTCTATGATCTGAAATACACTGAGGTATTCAGAAAGGAAGCTTTAAAATCACTTCTTAGATTTCTTCAAAATTAATTTTCTGTTTGCCTTCTCAAAAGAATATGGCTTTCAGCAAATTTAGAACATCTACAAAAACAAAATTATCCTGGCCATTAGGAAATACGTGCAATTCTAAGAGACCCCATCAAAACATGCCAAAGGAGGATATGTTTTTCCCTGACAGCTCAGGAATCACGATGCATTCTTACAGAGTAAGTATAGATTTTGGTGGAATGTTTTCCATATCACCAATGTAAAGTGCTTAAAAAAAAAAAAAAAAAAAAGAATCAATGAACAAAGGCCCCGTTCGTCACCCTCTGCACTTGCTCAGCACACCCTGAGACAAGGTCCGGCCCACGGAGGTGTCCCACAGGCTTGCTGCCACCCCAGCAGAAGGATGCAGGAGGACTGCATCGTTGCCTCCCCAGCCTCAGCCCCACACAGCCCTCAGTGCAGTATTTTGGTGTCTAGGCACTCATGGGCTGGAAATCATACACATGACTTTACCTCCACCCTGCTAGCAGAATATGAGAAACCCAGAAGTATCTGCAGCTACAGAAATACTGGAGAAGAGTCAGAGCTGGGACACGTGAGCATTGGTAGTGAACTGGGCTCGGCTGGCAACTGGATCTCCTCTGGGCTTCAGAGGGGAGGATCTGTGCCTTCAGTGCTGTGCTGAGGTGATACACTGTGCGGCCAGTTCATGCTTCCTCCGCCAACGTCAACAGGCAAATCACAAGTAGCTAATGGCCCACAGTAACAAAGGGGTGAAAATGGGCTTATTGTCCCTTGATCATCCTGGCTTGGGGTTTAGAAGGAGTGTGCCCATCAGCACATGCAATTCACACACCCTTCTAAGGTTTTAATATATTCCATCCCAGCAGCAAGCAGACAAACAAGTGGGACTTCTCTTTCCTGGGAAATCACTGATTCACCGTCAAGATTCAGATAGCATGACTACTTCAAGGACCAAGCTATACCTTCATTTACACTAGCATGAATCTGAAATAATTCCACTAACAGTGGAGAATCTATTTTTAATTTTCAAAAGCAAATGAGAGCAGAGTCTGACCAGCAGCATTCAGGGTTTGAACAACCTACATCCAAAGCGTGTTTTCACAGATGCAAAGTAATTTCATTATAGTGCACTGCAAAATCTTTTACTTGCATAACTTGTTTCCATTTCTTTTTAGTGTAATGAGATTTCATGATGAAAGCCAAATACAATCTAGTATAGCAAAAGTACATGTTATGCTGATCCTAATAAGCCCAATGAAAATCAATAATGCTGCTAGTTTCCCTGAAATCAGCCTCCATAAGCTCCAAGCACCGTGTTATGCCTAAAACAGAGTATTAGCAGCTTACAAAAGACAGATATTTCCTAGTAGAAAACCTGAAAACAATTACACTTGAGAAGAAAAATAACAAAAAATAGTTATAAACACCACCACCACTACCAGGAGATAGTTGTCTCCTGCCCTTAAACCGCCAGTAAAAAAATCATTTCCCTTCTCTTTTCATCCAGTTCCCAGCTGTACTCAAACTGCCTCAATGACTGCAGCCTGCGTGAGGATGAGTCACTAGGCCCTGACTTCTCTTCCCCGTTATGAAAAGAACAACATTGTCTACCCTGTTTGCTGAACAAGGACGAGAAATTGTGCTGTGAGAGCAGACGCCCCATATTCACTGGCATAAAAACAAGGATTACAATAAAACTAAAAAAAAAAGTCGAGCACACTGTATCAAGTAGTGCTACTACCACTGAAACTTCAGGCAACCTGCTGCAATCAACTCTGAAAATAAGCACGTATCTTCTGTCGTATTTCACTCCTCTTGCTTTTAGCATTCCCTGCATTCTGTAATGGACAAGGCTGAGTTAAGAAGTGAAAAGAGGGCAGATCTGAGAGCAAAGACGAGAACGCAAACATGCCGGAGCCCAGGAACAGGCAGTAACCGGTATGTTTAGTCATATATAGTACATCTGAGAGTAATACCCATAATTATGTAGGTTTTTATACTGCATGTATTTCAAATAAAATTCTTTGAAGTTTGCCTCTTCTTAAATAAGCTAATAAATGCAGGAAGCTTAAAATACAATTTCCATTGCATTTGTAAGCTATTTTCTTTTTTTTTCCTCCTTTGCATAAGAAAATGTTTCTCTGTAATGATCTACCTTATGAATGACCTGAGGAAATAATTTTGGGTTTCTTTAAAATGCAGCCATTTGTTTCTTACTGGTGAGTTCAATTTCACTAAAAGTTATGGAGTGAACACCAATAGGCTATTTGCAATATTGGATAGCCAAAGGTGCATAATTGCTTCCAGTTTACTATTAAAACAATATTTAAATAATTCAGCATGCAGTGCTTTATTCTGTTTTTAATGATGTACTATTAACAGGTTGACAGATTTGCAAGAGTAAGGCATTTTATGAATGTTTTGAATTAGGAAATTCTTACAGAAGCAAATGTAAACATGAGCTTTTATTTTTGTATAACGTTTGCATTATAAAGTCTTCCCTCAGGACAAGAATATATTGAATATTTGCAAGTGTGTAACTTCATGTAAGCAGCATATTTGTATTTATTTACTAAATGTAAGTGTGGTGATTCTGAACAGAATAATCTTACACACAGACCACACGCATGTAGCCCAGAGAAATAGATGCCACGGATACATGGGAGACGCACTTCTCGCTTTGGCAGGGGCTGGGGCATGGCTCATAGGGTGTAACGGCGAATGCTGGTACAGCACAGGTGTACAGTACTGTTGCTATGGAGACTGGCTCACACAAGCAGGAAATTTCATTTTGATAAAGTTATATTCTGGGGCAGAGGAAGAAGCATCGCATATGGCATTTTTTAATGTTTGAGACATGTGCTGTAAGAGCAGACTTAAAAAGGGAGTCACATTTTCCCCTAGTGGTGTCAGCACCTGGAAGTAACACCTGGAAGCGGGTTATACATGTGGGGACGTCCCTGTAACAAGACTCTGCCTTTTTCCCTGCAGAGACCCCAGCAGGCAGAACCAGCAGCAGAACCACGAACGCAACGCCAAGGCAAGCGCCGACACTGCTGTGCGCTTCCTGCTCAATGCATAAATAGCGTGCTGCTGGCCGGGACACGTCTGGGCTCTGTGGAACTGAGAAGTGGAAAATTAATTCCAGGTGAAATGTTTCATTAATTTTAGCTTATGTAAAAACTTTAATATTTGTTGATCAAAGAAATAAAACTTCTTCAGATGGAAGAATTCTATCCGATGCAATCAAAGCATGTTTTGAAAACAATGAAATGGAATGGTTTCACTTTTTCTGGCTCCCCACATACCAGGATTTATCAGCTCTAACAATTCAGTAAAGCTGACAAATATGCTAAATAAGTCCACAGATCAGAATCTGCATTTTTCAGGGGAAACAGGATTTGACTGTGAGATGTCACCCAGCTCTACTCCAAAAGGACAAGGAAAATACAATTATCACCAGGCAGGAGAGCACCTGAAGTAGTTGCCTCTTCTTTTCCTTTAACCCACAGGTTTCAGCAGCATCTTCTGTCCTCCAGGGACATTGCACAGCGGGTTCCCCAGCCCAGGGCTGCCTGCAAGAGGGCTCCAGTGATTTGCCAAACACAAACATAACCAACACAACTGCACCTCCGGCCCGGAAAGAAGCTCCTCACATTGCACTGAGCATAGCATCAAATGATCATTGCTTAGATCCAGAGTGGGCCTTGCAAACCTCCCCAAACTGCTGTGTGCTCTGACTACAGACGGGAAGAAGCCTGGTATCTATGGGAAAACCCACCAGTTTTAAAGCAGGGGCCAGGGACCGACGGGGGGCTGGAGGTAACACAGCCAGCGAGCGGAGCTGCAGAGTAGCGCACTGCAACGTGCTGGGCATCACACGCCTCAGTGTGGAGCAGGCTGGAGGGCTTGGGAAGCAGAAGAGACAAGGTCTCCTCCACAGGTTAAGCCATCAGAAGGAGAAAAGTTCTTAGCTCATTTGGTAAACAAGGCTCAGGAGGGATCTTTTAATTAATCATTTATTTATTTATTTTTAAATCTTGATGCTTGGAAGCTCCTAGCTATTTACATCTAACAGCTTTATGCAAATAGCTATTACACTAAGACCTTTTTTTGGATCATGGGATTTTTTTCTGCACTAATGTGTAACAAAAGTCATTTAAATTATTGAAGGATTGATTACTACTCCTAGACCTTGTGCAATGGTTGGAAGGTACAAAATATTAAAAGCCTTTTACCTGAGAAACCCCTTCCCTTAGACTAACTGGTGTTTCATTCAGGGAAGCCAGTGAGAAAGCAATTCAGCTTCTAGCATAGGTTAAGCACTAGTCATTGTTCCAAAGGCCTGTTGGCAAAACCTTAGCTATCATATGTCTCTTCCTAAACTGTATCTTAGCTTCCATAAACAACCAGCGAGATGGAATCTCCTTTTGCACCTCAGTATTGTGATCTTTTATTATACAAAAAAAAAAAAANTAATATCACTTGCCAGTGAGCATTCGTTTCTCCCCACTCCCCTCCTGAACCAAGGACCTAGAAAACAGTTGGATAAAGAAAAGCCAAAGAAAATGAAAAATATCAATAAAGTTACACTGGTAAATTGAAATACTTACTATCTTGGGCGGGAACCTTTTATTAAAATAAAAATACCTGAGATAGTATCAAGGCAGTGTGACAATAAAGATGTCATTACTAAATAGGACTCTTCGGTCCCTTAGCTGTCAATAATTAATACATTATTTACACTTGCACATTCTCATTTCCTAGCTTTCAAGATTTCATTTACACTCTGATCCTTTGCTCAGCAGCAAATTTAACATCATTGTGACCTTCTTCTGCCTGACACTATACACCTATCAAGCTGAGAGAGAATAGCATCTAATATGTGCATTTATTAAAGCTTCAGTTACTGGAAGAAGTGACAAATGCCAGTGTTTGCCACAATAAACTGGAAGAGAAACAAATTGCTCCCAAACAAAAATCAATTAAGAAGCCATCTTAATAATACTGTTGGTGGGAGCCTCAACATTTGCATGTTTTAGGGGACTGTAGCTGAAGTGTTTCTAATTAAAACCCAAAGGAATTAGCAAAATTAGGAAAGCCATACCACAAACTGCAGACAACCTTATGTTGAAGATGCACCATTTTGACTATCTGAAATTAAAATATTCTGTTATTTTGAAAAATCCTTTTTCTTGTGATGCAGAGAAGATGCATCCATTATATACTCCTAGGAGAAACAATGGTCATATGAGAGGTATATTGCCATTTTATCACGGTGTACAGAAATGTACATATTTATTCAGTATACAAATATGTAAGCTCTGAGCATAAAATTTAACATATGTTAAAACTGCTTTAAGCGAGGATTACCAAAACATAGTGGACTGGGGTAATTGTTTTAAAGTCAGTGCCAGTTTTCATATTGGAGTTAATTTTATGCAAGTATTCTGGATCTATCCTGGCACACTGGGGACAGACATTGGATAACCTTGAATGGAGAAAATTACAGAAATTTGGTTTTGGTGCTCTCAGAGGATTTTTCTGCTGACTTCAGTAGATTCGGGAGCACATCCTGAGTGCAATCAGAAACTATTAGGAGCAAGAAGAATAATAGTCCTCCAAAAATGGATGACCTGAGGAAAGTAGGCAACCCAGAGATCCTTTTCCACATGCAGTCATCCTATTGAGCTTTTAAACAAAATCCCAACCAAGTTCCACTGTCCTTTTTGGCTGTGTAGGATTCATGGTCATCATTTAGTATACCCTCTACTAAATCTATAGAAATGTAGTGCTCCCATCTTAATAGCTCATAACTTTGCAAAAAGGGACTGTATTCTCTTAGCAAACCCTTCCTCCAGCTGGAGTTTGCCCACATCACCACAACATCTGGGTTGCATTAGGCAGAAGAGATGATCTGTACAGCATGACAGCTCAGGGTTAACCATACCATTGACTCTTGGTCTCCCTGAGCAGCTCTGCTGAGTGATCGCTGCAGTTTCTACACATCTCTGTGGTGGGGATGGCATCCTTATTAATCACACAGAGGCCTGTCTGGATTTGGCACTTTCTGAAATTTCATCTCAGGAGCTGTAATCAGAGGAAAAACACAGACACGCTGGGCAGCATCGACAAAACAAAGTACCATCTGTTTGTCCAAAAGGAGCACTTCAGACAGAGGGAGGAAGGGTTGAAATGATGTGAACATGTTGTCTTAGATAAGGCTGGGCTTTCCCACTGTGTTCAGGTACTGTTGACACAGAAATCCACCTGAGACCAACTTAACCCCCAGCTTGGCCACACACAAGCAACACAACAACCAGTCCAACAGTCTCATCACGTGATTGCAGTGATAACCAGCTTCCACTTTCTTCAAGCATAGCCAGCACCCACCTGTCACTATCAAAGCTATGAAAAATAGGGAGGTCTGTATTAAACACTTTAGTGTAACAACTCCAAAGTTAATACTGCATTAATTGATTTCCCATTGCACTACACATTGACTCCAGTTTCTACAGCCCTGTCTCCTCCTTGTCATCATCTGGTGATATCCAGTTGGCCCTAGAGTGGGTACATGTTATCGCACCCTCGGTGCCTGCTGCATCTTACTGTCCCGCTCTTTTCCAAGCCAGCTTTACGACAACTGATTACTACAATGCCATAAAAATTAGTTAATGCTCAGCAAAAGGGAATTCATACATTGTTTTGCACTCTGAGAAATTAGTATCATGTGCTGCAAATAAAAATTTCCAGGATGAATTTTTGCATGCCAGTTCTTAGCCAGGAGCACAATATATTGGTTGAATTGTGTTTTCTTGTTAGCAACAGAGATTTTATAGCAGAAGCCCTGGCACAATCTTTATGATGGAGGAGCAAACAGTACTGCATCCACTCTGCCATGAAAAGTAATCATTTCTGGAAGGCTCTAGCACAGTAAAAATTCCAGGCTGTGGACTGGATTCAAATTGGTGAGTACCCAAAATGTGTCCAAATGCCACCCAGTTGCAAGGAGATTTGCTTGGAATTCCTGGGCTGTTATGTGAATATAGTTTATGAGACATGCCAGATTGATGGCATCTGCATGCAATTTTTTTTTTTCCATGATGGAAATCAGAGTGTAAATTTTCCTCTGCTGTCCATTTGTGTAAATTACTCCTTGAAAAGCAATAGGCCGCCTTCATTTAATGGGTTAAGAAAATGGTTTGCTCGCTCAGTACAGATGTTCTTCATTCTATTTGCTCTTATTTTTAGCATTAACAGAAATATAAATTAATAAAAATTAAGAGCTTTGTAATATAAATCATTTGGAACAAATTTTGTTCACTTATGGACTATAAGGAATAAGCCTGCTCGTTCTTTCGTCATGTTGCACCTTGTGACTGCTCATGGTATTGTTTTTCCAAATGCTGACCTAAACCTCAGCCAGGCGAGAAGGCACCTGGCAGAGTCCGTGGCTGACTAGGAAGCTCCTTTGTCATTTATCTTTCCTGCTGATACATTAAGCATACATAAAGTTTGGTAGGAAAAATAAAAAAATAAAAATCAGGTGCAACACTTAGTTCCAATTTGGCAAAACCATCCATAGCCCATTATCTCCTGGATATATTTGTCAAAGGTGGGAGACTGGAAAGCATAAGATAGTCAGCACTGCTACTTCTCAAGTTCTCAAGTTCTCATTCCCTAAGGACCAATCAAAACAAAACAAAACACCAAACTTGCCAGGACAGAACAAGTCCATAAAAGCACAGCCCTGGGGTGGCTGTGCAGGTGGGCAGCAAGCTAACTCTTTGGGTTTTGCCTCAGAGGGGCAAAAGGCAGAACAGAGAGCACAGCCTTCATGGGTCACTGCTCTTCTCGCACCTCTCCTGGCTCCTCACTGGGATGGCAAGGGCAAGGTAAGTGCTGGCACATCCCATTTACTGAAGACAGATGTCAGTGGAAGGACAGTCTAATGGGTCTACCATGAGATTGCTGCTCCAAAGAGTGAGCTAAACGTGGCTGAATGTTCAACTTCTCAGGCTCAAAATAGGAGGTACGACCCCAGATACTTCTGAGAACATAGGTCTGACTAGCTCCGTCTCTGTTTTGTAACATGGGAGTAGTACACGCTATAGATAACTTCATATATCATTTGGAGAAGAAATTTGTTAATGTGTGAGAAGTACTGAAAAGGAAAGCCTGTTAGGACCACACAGTCAGTAGAAAGCCTGGCTGAATAGAGTAAAAGAAAGAAATGAAGGAGCCATTTAATACCGGGAAGGAAACAAACCATTGATGAAAACAGAAAGACCAAGAAAACGAAAGGCAAGAACGGCAGGGAGAGACCAGGAGGCAACAAGCACCAAGGCAGAAACCTGCTCTTCACATAGGCCCGACAGCCACAGGCCAGCTCTGCCAAAGCCACATCAGCACCGCTCTGAGCCTCTGCTCCTAAAGCCTGGATCCAGCATTTCGGAGCAGCACTGCCCGAACACAGCTGCACGGCCGGGATTTGCAGGCTGACAGCGGCCAGCACAGAGCTGGGTGGGGAGTATGCCCGGCAGGTTTTGTT
Source organism: Anseranas semipalmata (assembly GCA_013399115.1). Lineage (NCBI taxonomy): Eukaryota > Metazoa > Chordata > Aves > Anseriformes > Anseranatidae > Anseranas > Anseranas semipalmata. The sequence goes on from VXAA01002463.1 coordinate 448,102, forward strand.
CCTGTTCCCACAGAAGACACGTACACACAGACACTCATATGAACTGTACAGCCACAGGGATGTTATAAAGGAAACATGGCACAAGAACGCTGCAATCAAGTGCACACACTATATATGGAGTTTTCTATATTTAATTAAGCAGAGATATAAATGAATCTAATTAGTGAGAGGGAAGGTCTATTAATGCCTTTCACCAAATTAGAAGCTTGATATTTTTATATTTTGTCTTGAAGATAATAGATGTTATAGGAGACTGAACCAGCTTTGGTTTTAGATGGCCAGGCTTGCTGGTTTTAATAGTTTGGAAACATAGTTGCTGATACATTAGGAAAATATAATTTGGCTGTGTCAGCCCACACTGTGTGCCGGTCTGTTGTGTGTGGGTGAGTGTAGATAAGGATCACAAAGCAAATGTGAACTGCGTGTAAAACCCCAGTAACTTGTCTCCAGAAAAGGAGTTTATGTAAATTACCATTAAAGCCTTTACTCTTGTTTGCTGATAAATTTATAGACATTAGCATCAAGGTAGCAATCAGGAATTCATCAGCTTTACTTTTTTATAACCTGTTAGTCTGTGAGAACTTCTCTTTTGAAGTGACATACTATAACATTGTGCAGTATTAAATGATATGCACAAATAAGTACCTAATGGTAGATTTAAAGATGTTGCAGCAGTCCAAGTTCTTTCATTTTCCTGATTATAACGGCATTTGCATAATGTATGAATTCAAACATTATTGCTGTTAAATAATGCATAAATATTCTCCCATGCTGAAATACTTCTATTTCCTCTCCATGAATTATTTTGAATGTATCATTCAGTTGTTGTTCTATTTAAAAATGTAGTTAGAACTCTGCATATATCAGTATTATGACTGGAAGAAGTATCATCACAAGTAGTTGGCTAACACTCCAAACTGTAAATGAAGTATACATTATTAAATGGGCCATCTCCTTCCTTCTTCAGAAAGCATTATCACCAGAATACAATATTTAGTATTTCTGAAATGTCAGAAAAAAATGCAGGTACATATTTGATTATCTGGCAGGCCTNCACCACCACAACATTTTGCTCTCCAACCTGAAGGGAATATGAACATGGTCATATATAAAAAAAAAATAAATCTCTAAGAGGTGTTTGGGTGAGTTTCTGAATAGCTCTTTGTGAAACTAAGCACCATCAACACCCATTGACTTCCAATCCCATATCCCCCAGATGATGGACCCTTTTATTTATATTTGATTTTTAAAAGTGTGTCATCCAGCAAACTCTTAGATAAATCCTGTCAACACTGTCACAGAAGTCAGTTACATCAATGACAGATGACAGGATGAATAAAAGGACCTCAGGATTCAAATACCTAAACTTGAGCACAAAAAAAGAAAAAAAACTTAACCCAGTGCACAACACTTAACAATAAAAATGTCAAAATGAAAATAACATGAAATATATTTCCCTCCTGGGTCTACAGCCCAGCTGAAATGGTCAAAGAAAGTAAAGAATTTAATATAATTCCAAGGACTTAAAAATATCTTGTATGCTTGTTTAAAAATAAATATGTATGCTTAGTTACAAATGTGCAAATGTACAGATTTGCCTGCTTCACCTTAATGTCTTTCTTCCCTGCTTACACCACTGAAACATCTTTGTTATGAAATATCTGCTTTTGGCAATTGCAGCGTTTAAAGTAATATTTAAGTATTGACTTCTAATTGTATTGCTTCCCCCCCCCCGCCCTTTAAAATGTGTGACTTTTTTAAAATTACTTTTTACTTACCATGTAGACATAACTTAGTGTTTCAGTTCAGACCCTAACTTGCTGGTTTCTCTTGTCTCAGTCAATTTTCCATTTGCTGAAGGTAGGAAATAATCACATCTCTAATAAACATTGTATTTTTTTTTTTTAAGTGTGTCATCTTTTACGATTTGTCATTATAATGCTAAAATGTGTCTGCTCCTTCAGTGCCATTGCCATTACTATACCCATATATATCCACACACCTATATATACACATGTGCAAAGAGAGAATTTATTCTGTCAAACAGATTTTCCGTCACCACTCCTCGTTTTTTTCCCCTTACTGCTGTTGATGGTACAGTGGAAATGCACTTTTAAAACATAATAAACTGAGCCAGTGGTAAAATGAACACACTTTGCTTATACTTATTTAAAGTGAGCCTGCATAAACTGGGGAACATTCTGAAATGGATTTGATCAACTTGAAACTATTGTGAATAAAGCACAGAAAATGTCATCTCTTAAATTCAATACACTTGCTAACCCAAATAAAATGGACTGTGAAAATTCATGTTGGTTTCTAATGCATAGACAACTGAAAAAAAAAAAAAAAAAGGAAAAAGGAGAAAGTTTTTCTTAACTCTTCCTTTTCCCCTTTGAGTTATTCTCTCCTCACAGAGGCACAGCTTTTCAAGTAACCTCACACATGGAATCCTCTGCACAGCTCTGTGCCGCGGGTGGGCCCATGCTGAGCAGCTCCGTGTCTGGTTGACTCGACTCAGACCAACAAGTACCACGCTTAGGGCTAAGTTTTCAATTCCAGTTAATGTATCTGGGTCACTTTCTCTCAGGGAGATACACTTGCAAGACGCAGCTAAGCTGGAATGCTTTATTTTCACCTCCTTGAACAGATGTAACCATGCAGATTCCCAACTTAAAATTAGCAGAAGGCTGAAGAGACAAACAGCTGCCTAAGCAAAGCTGTCCTGTATGGTGTCTCTTGTATTGTAGCAATTCTCCTAAGTCATAAAGAAATGACTAGGCAGGTGGAAAGAAGAAGAAAAAAAGTAGTTTAAAAATCCTTTGTTTAATTCACAAATGAATTAACAAAGTGTGAGCTCACCTCCTTATCTTGTTGTGGGTGTGCTGTCAGGAGCGGAGGGTGCACAGTTCAGAACAGTGACAAAGAAGAGTGGTGGTGTACATTTGAAACGCCACTTCCCATGGGTCCTGTGCTTTGATTTCTGCCTTTAATACTGATAAGAAGTGACAGTAGTTGGATAAAACAATCAAAATTGGAGTTGAAGAGCTTATAAGCCCCCTGACACTTCAATAAACCAAAAGCCAATACAAACCTTAAAAAAAATAATCATACATCCATTTTGACTCTGAATGGCCACATGGAGCAGAGCTCACACACTCTCAGAGGGCTAGAATTTACCTCCTGATTTATTTTACTCTCATTTCATAAATTTTAAACAAAAATATAAATGCTAAATTCTACACGGAGAACTAAAATCTTTTATAATCTTTTAGACAGTTGCTGCCAGTTCTCGGGAGAGCTTTATGCCTGCTGCTAAACATCTACAAATCAATATTTAATAATTTGGAAGATGAAGTCTTAATTATCCATCTCCCCTTTAAGCATCAAACCCACTTTCAGTGAAAATGCAATCACTCTGGCTGATGCGTTGACTGCTGCTTATTAGCACATCTTTTCCTGTAGGTCAGAGAAAAAGGCTTCCAATCACACTCCTTGTTTGCTAAAGATAGTATGCATTTCACCAGACTTCACTCGTCTAGATCTTGATCGTGGTCTCAGCTGGTCACTTAAACTCCTACCATAGGCAACAGCAACCTCCGGCACACAATTCAGTGTATCCGACTTCACCCCCGCTCCCGGTCGGAGCTGCCAGCTTCTCCCCGTAGGTGAGGGGGAGCGTAGGCAACCTGACCAGCACACCCAACGTTTAGACAGCAAAGACCAAGTAAGGGTAAACAACTAATTTATGAAATCACAACCCACAACAGGTAAGCCTGAAAATTAAAGAATGATACTCCTTAAGCGTTTTAATTTTCAGTTCAGGCAAATCCTATTGCAGAATATATTTTTCTCATTTAGAAAATAACTGCTAAATTTGTGCTATTTTTAGTAGAAAATCCTGAGGAAGGCCAGATTTTCAGATATCTGGGCAATGAAGAGTTCTGATACCTCAGCATTCATGGTTTAAAATCTTGTTCTAAGTGCTTCTAGGAAGAGATTCACTCCCTTTATATTTAATGGAGGCTGAGAGAAAGCAAAAGCACAGAATCCAGCACATTCTGGGTTCTTTGAAAGCAAGTTACATGACAAACTCTTACTTTCAATAGACACTTTTCAGTTTAATATTGCCAAAAAAGAGGATTTTTAACAGAGACCATAAACAAAGTCTACTGACATTAACAGGAGCCTCTCAGTTGATATCAGTGGAATCTGGAGAAGCCTCAGCACAAAATTGCTGCAAAACTTAAATTTATATATATATTTCAATTAAGTGGAGATTTTGACACTGGAACAATCTGTTCAAATAGAGCTGACAAAAACAAATGGATTTTTCTAATAAATGTTTCTATTTTAGAAAGGCACTTATCTTCTCCTTTGTTCCTTGCACTTGATGCTGCGCTAAAGTCCTGGATTGAATCTGTGTCACTACATTTATTTCTCTGACAACTGATTCTGGGGTCATAGCCACAAGCATCATGACTTCATTGCAGCAGATGAGTATGAAATAAAAGAGCATGCTTTTTAAATAAATCAAAAATATCTTTCAATGTTAATGTAATAGTGAAAATAAAAAGCCTTTGTATATTTAGGGGCTTAGTGTAAATGCAACTTTTTTTTGTTGTTCTGGAAAGCGAAGAAGGAGCATGCTGTACCAGACCAAAGGTTTATTAATACAGTAATCCTCCTCTGACAGTGGTTCATATTTGATGCTTACTGAAAGAGCTTGAGGATAGAAAGACAACTATAGCAGCTTCTTTCCTGTTAAACACTCCAGGGCCTGGCAATTGGTACTTTCTCCACAGAGTATATACGTCTTATACTAGATTGAAAAATATCAGAATTTGCACTATTTGCATACCCAATATCCATGTTGTTAAAACACTTAACGTTCAGGTAAAAAACAACAACAACAAACCAACCAAACAAAAAACCTCTACAGAATACCAATGAGGCCAGAGCATTTGGCTTCATATCCCACTAAATCAAAGGCAGGTCTTTTTGTGTCAGAGCATGTGTGTGTGAATATGTACTTTTCTGACTTTGGGCACAATTATTTCTTGTCATGCAAAGACTTAGTGAAGAGTGTGAGAAAGGAAATCTCAAGCACCAGATCAGATTGACATGGACAAATCTTAATCTTGTCACAGAATTTGAATCTTTAAGGTGCAAAGAAGCACAACCATCTCTGCTATGGCAAGCTCCCCTTGCCCATTGCCAGAGCAATAAACTAACTATCTCATTTTGAGCAACATATATTTATAGTGGAAACCTCTTTTAGATGGTAATATGATGTCCATCGGTGAACCTCAGCTTCAACCATAGAGCAAACCACAACAGCATTATTTCGGGTAACAGTACAAGTCAAGATTTGCTGTCAGACCCCAGTGCCCCCACCCTGGCACTTAACCACACGCTAAATTCAGTCTATAGTCAGCAGGATTATTTATGCAATACTAAACGAGGTGCTGTGCTTACCTGATACCATGGGCACCTCCCTTCAGATCACCCTTCCAAATGACCAAGACTTCTGTGTATGAACCCGTGGCCCTGTGTGGTTAGTAGGGTTGTCTTCCCCCTTCCTTCTTTAAGCAGGCTACCTCTCATCACCAAAACCAGCACTTTAGCTTCAAACCTATTTAATAATAAACAATAATAATAACCAAGCTCCTGACCCAGGGAACTAATTCAATATTGAAACACCGTGGCATGGAAGATGTGCTTCGTGGCGGCACGGCAGCAAGCAGCCCCCTGGGCACTGCTCCATCAGAAAGGACACGCCGTGCAGCAACCTCGGCTCCCGCTGCCTGCTTCTCTGTGCCATGGAAAACATTCCCAGGCTGCAAGCAGCTGCCTGCAGACACCACCACTGCTCTGCAAGAGGCCGTCAGGGGGTACGGTGCCCACAGCACCGCAGGTGGTCACCCTGGGCCAGCTGGCGCAGGGCATCCTGGATCCCTTTGAAACAACAACCGCTTGGCAACACGCTTCCATGATCAAAAGCGTCTGAGAAGTACCTCACAGGGAAGGAAGAGGGGAGAGTGGGGCCTTAAGGGCATCATGCCTTCAAAGAAAGCAGCAGAGCAGCCTGGCAGCCTTCCCGGTGTGGGGAGGGTTTCCTCAGCAGTGTGGTGATGTGTATGGCACGCCTTTAAGTCTCTGGTCAGCTACTTTTATGGCAGCTTTAGATAAATGAAGATTAACATAGACATCAAAGATGCAAGTCTTTGACAGTTCTCATTTCTTTGACCAGTTTTGGTAGAATGGTAACATCTTTTCTCTCTTTCCTGTTTTATACTTGTGTTAATGCACTAAGAAAATTTCCTTGCATTATTCAATGACAATCACAGGCAACAGACACCAGTGTGGCTCCACTGAGTTCAAGAGCACCATGCTGACTTGCTCAAATTTCTGGCCACAAGCTACTTCAAGGCATTTAATTTAATGCACAGAAAATTTCTTCAAAAGATTTTTTTTTCCCCAGATGGAAATTGTCCTCACTACCACAAGTGCACAGCAGCTGTATCAGTCATTTGGTCCACTAATTAAGAGAACTAGAATAATCAGCTTTAAAGATCTAACATCCATCTCTTAATACCTCAATGTGAATTTGAACAAATTTTTAGGCAAGAGGGGGCTACTTTGTGTACAGATTTTGGTATAACCTGAAGTATTGTTATTTTTCTGGTTTTATTTCTGGGGAAACAGTCATTAACGATCTGATCCTGTCCACTTTAGGTTAAAAAGGAGACTTTCTACTGGTGCAAATAGAAGTAAGATCAAGCCCTAAATACATCTCTTCCCTAGAGGACCAGGATATGCTGATGTGAGAGATTGCTTCAGCAAGCAGAAAAATGAGCTGGAACTTCTCTTAGTTTTGCTTTGTCCTTTGCATTTTTCATACTCTGTATTGACAGTTTCTAGATGTGCAGCATTCAGTGGCTGGTGATCCTTCCTACGCCTATGTACTTTGCTGTCTACAGCCCTATTAACCTCAGATTTATTAGCTAGTTTGTCAGCCACTTACACTGCCAACTTCCCAAGAGGCAAACACATCCCTATGTGAAGATGCACCAAAAAGACAGCAATGGAGAAAAGTACAATCCAGCTCACTCTTTCAAACTAAGAACACTTAAACAAAAAAGCACATATTCTACATGTATTCAACCGAGCTTTAAAATTTAAACCAAGTTAAAACATAGCTAAGTCTGGTATTCTTTTTACCTTCAAAAACTATTATTTTCTTATTATTTTGTATTGCTTGGCAAGGAAGGATAAATATGTTGACTTATGGAAAAAGATCATAATGGATATTGATCCATAATGGATATTGGGTAGGAAAGTAAGGTAGTAATAATGAAACAGATATATTGCTTTGCGTGATTGGAGCTCAGCTATGCAATGTCTTGAAGGGACGTTATTTTGATCTCTGTGCTAGAGACTCCATTGCAATGACACACTGAAATTTAAATGGTAGGCACAGTATTCTGATGTATGGACACAGACTTGCTCCATCACGTACACATGGAGGCAGCTGTGCCATATAAGCAACATGCACATTCTTGAACATCAATGAAAATCTGGCTCTAAGTGCCAACATGAGGTTGGAAATCAAACTGTCAACAATATAGCAGGAGAGTCTATGAAATATTTAGGTGCAAACACAGAAGTGGGTTTTTTAGCTTACACATAAAACAAGTAATGAAACTTTCCTAAAAGATAATGAACACTTTATAAATTCTTCCTGTGTAAATAAAGCATTTATTTTTTAGGCATGTTTCTGCAGTTAGGATACATTTGAAGAATAATCATTGTTCTCAAAGGCCTTCAAAACATGTTCATCTTCCCGCATGATTTGCTCTAGGGTTAGTTCACATAACAAAACATTAGCTTCAGCAACACTGAGGCAACTATTTTAAACAAAACCTTTTCCCGTGTTATCCCCAGTGTACATCTTTGACATTTCAAAGAGTGGGGAAGTAGTTTTATATTATCTTGTGAAAAAAATTGTGAGAATGCATGTAAAACTGTGTAAAAGGTTATGGGGGNACCAGGAATTCCAGAAACTAGTGTTGAATATCTAGACATCCCAGAGACACCCCATGTTTTATCTCCCTATGCTGTCAAGGACTCAGTGGTATCCATTACACCAAACCTAAGATTCTCTTGGGACAAACAAAACCTTTCAAATAATTTGCAATAAATTTAAATGAAAAAACAGNAGCGGCATGATATAAAAACAAACAAAAGCTTACCAAAAATAAAGTACTTGATGGGCTACTAAAGCAGTCTATTTCACTTACTGAACAAGTCCATTACTTATTGAGAAAATAAAAGGAATGGGGTGGAGACACAGAAATATTTGAAGTTTGACAGTAGTTTACAGTGACTGCAGTTTAATTCTAATCGATCTTTTCTCAGCCATATGTTTAAGCTCAGTGCAGTTCTTTAAAAAGAATGGGAAAACAATTTGCAAACACGCTTGTAGGAAGCAACTGGAGCATACTTTCTCTTTAATATTTCCCTGTGAAGATGCTGAATCTGCCAAGTCTCTTAAAACACAGAATGGTACAAGCCTCTGAGGATATGTTTGTAGGTGCAGGTACCTATAGGTGAGGGTGCAATCCCTCACTCCTTAACAGTTTAAGCTTACCTGATACCTATTTATGACTTAGTGTGCACATAGTCTTCAAAAGGAGTTCATGCAGACCATCTAGCTTAGCATGTGTTAACATGCCCCTTTAGAGACAACTACAGGAATATTTTGGAGGACTATATCAGTTACTGAGAATGCTCATTAATACTTTGTCAATGAGTGCTGACAACAGCCCTGTGGATGAGCCATGTAGGTCTGGTGAAGACCAAAGGGTATAACTTGACTTCTGCACCTGCTCATGACAGGTCATATTTTCAAATCGAACTGTTTGGCCCATCACAGAGCAGTGTGAGGGATGTTGACATGCAGGAATAAGAACTTACTAGTGCTGACACATGGCTCTGGTCTGCCCCAGTGCTGCTTCCCCTTTAGCTAAGCTAACACACTCTTGGTAGACACATTCAGCTAGCACCACAGTAAGTGGGAAGCACAGGCTGGGCCCGCTACAGGTGCTGTCCCAGAACAGGCTACTTCGGCTCCACACCACAAACTCTGCTTCACTGGAAACCGAAAAGCTGCTAGCCTGGGTCAGAGTTACCCTGAATAAGAGAAGCTTCATAAGCTGTTCTGTTGAGGCAAATATGAAGGGATTAGCTGAGTACTTTTTTCTGACTTTTTCAGAGAAAAAGGTGAAACAATCATTTCTGAGACAATCTACAGAAACATAAAGGTTATCTCTGGATGAAAGACTGGAGAACTGTATATATACTTATAAGTGTATTATAAGTAAGGTTTAAAGAAGCCTGGAAGGCAGAAAATCTGTGCTAGAAAACACTAACAACAGCTTCCACAAGCTAGCTGCTTAAGACAAGGTGACAAGTGTTCCACATAAGGGTGTGCACAGAACTTAAGTGTTATTTCCTAAAAGTCACATAGCCTCCTCCCTTTGTCTATAAAGGTTTAAGATAAGGTTTTTATAAACTTTCAGACAACAATGTCTGGCTGGTGCTTTTCCCAAGAGGTTGGCAATGGGCTGGTGGCAGGTAAGTCTGTGGGGTTTCTGTTACAGCATATCGGACCCACCCATTCATGTTCATTTGTTCTACCCATTCTACGCAGGAATTTTTTGGAATGAAATAGGAGTAAATGTAATTATTTTGACTTCTGCTATCCCATTTATGAGCCCTATCGTAAGATTTTACCATGTTGATTTCTAGATAATGAGGTTGTGGTATAAAAGCATTTTTCACTGCAAAAAATCAATCACATTATTAAATCTGCATGTTATTTTCATGGTCAGTGCCAATTACTATGCAAGTATATTTTGCCAAAAAAATAAACAAATACAAAAACCTCAGTTTTGTCAATGCATTTCTAAACACTATATTTGACATTTGCAGCTAGATACTTACAACCACTTACTCTTCACTATTGGGTTATTGATTGAAGTGCCATTCGTTCTGTGTAGATAAAAGCAACACACTTAGTTGATTTCTGTTTATTAAGATGTGGCCACACAAGCTTCACTTCGTTTTAAAAAACTCAGATATCCCTCTCCTTGCATTTGCTTCATGTATACACTGTTTAAAATTCTTGAGAGAATTATTATATAATGCACTCATTCTCCTTCTCCTTAGTAGAAACACTTCTATTATCCTAATTGCTGCAAAGCTCTTTGCTAATAATTATTCAGTTGTTTACACATTGTTTGCATGTTTGTAAACTGCAATATTAGCTTTAACTACTGCACCTAACTAAAAGATCAACCAAAGAAAAAGTGAAACAAGAGAAACTCAGGAATGTTAGAGAAATGTAAAATATAGATCTATATTCTAATCAATCCATCAAGATGGATAATTTGAAACCCATCACAATTTCTAATTATTGTGCTAAATAGGTTTTGTCCCCCTCTAGTGACTGAGAAAGAGGCTGCAAGTCTTCTACTGTTAGATAAAGCACTTTGAAGTTCAGATTGCATGGATTATACCCACTGACAGCCTGTGGTCAAGAGATCATTAAAATGATTATGTATTTTAAATTTATGTATGTTATGGGTGAAATTCCCTTAAGGGAAAGCATCAGTGACAAAGCATTAGCAGTTCAGAAATAAAAAAAGAATTCTCCTGGATTACTAATCCAGTATAATTGTGATAATTGTCCATTTTTTCCACTAGGAATCATGGTAAGAGTATGCATTAAATGCTGATAGTGCAAGAGACCTTGCAAACAAATTTGGGGGAGGAGGAACTGCCCATGCTTTTGGGCTGCTCAGTAGGAACATTAATATTACACAGGAGTAAAATTACCCAACAGAAGCAAGATCATTACATATATAGACAAAGATGGGGTGGATACAGTGAGGCAAAAGCAGCAGAGGAGCAGAGCTGAAAGTCCCCAAAGCTGGAGATTAAACTTACAATTTGATACCGCAAAACAAACGAAAAGACAAAACTAAGATTCAAACCTGGAGATGATTACATCAAACCAATAAGCATCTGTATTTTTGTACAGCGGTAAGATTTTTATGTACTTCAAGATGATCAGAGGAAGAGAGACCACAGGAGGGAAGGCCAGGGCACACACGCTGCCCCATGACCGGGAGCTTCCACGGCGGCAGCAGCACCCGGGCCCCGAAGCACTGCCTGCAGCACGACCGTCCCGTGCACGAGCGAGCTCACTGTGGAGAGCTGCTAGAGAAGCGAACTGCTGAAGTCACTTTCCCACTACCATAAACTACTAACTCGCAAAGGAGCTCTGCAGTATACTCGGATAAACAATACCAAACAAGAACTGCTTTGATGTTAACATTACTTTAAGTTCAGAGGGATGAAGCAACAGACAAAACTGAGTTAGATATGGATCATGCTGTGTATCCATAATATTAGTTGTTGTATATCACTAGAAGAGTTCTTTCTTAGCCTTTCTGATGCTCAGTTTAACCAGAGTGAATGAGACAAATGATCATCAACCCCAATCCTTTGAAAATGCAATAGTTATTTAAGTTAGCATAAACCCCTTGCGATCCACACACAATTTATTAGAAGTTTGGAAATGAGCATTGCACATTTCCTTCCCCCATTTGCTATCTTCTGCCAGCTATGTAAGGACTCAATAAAAAAGCCATCCATCCTCTTTTGTCAACCAATAGTTCTCTAGTCTCAAGCTATAAATGAACAGCACAATAAATTAAATGTTTGACAGGGAAGATATATGGGTTCACAACACTGTTTGATCTATGTTGTAAAGGAGAGAACACTGAAACACATAGCTTTAGTTCAAGTATTGATTACTGGAAAAAAAAAAATGTGTTTAAATAAAGAATACAGAACATCTCTCTCCTTTTTTTCACCCACCCTTGGAAATTATTCTAATGCACAATCAAAAGAAATACCAAGAAAAAAAAAAAAAGAAGTAATCCAAAAAAATAATGGCAAACTCAGTTTCATGCTCCAAACAAACAGAATTTTTCACAATTAAAAGGAAGGATATTGATAACTGGAGTTTAAAAGATGCTTCTGGAAATCAGACAGCAAAGGATAGAGCTTCTCTCACCTTGCTGTCGAAAGTCACTAAATTAAGTGAGAATCAGCAGAGAAAAACAGTTATCTCTGGAGATGACTTACCCCCCAGTCTCTGCTAGAAACCTACCTTAACACAGGTCAGACTGACCTGTTGAGCTGCTTATCTCTGATGACTAATTTTGAGACTAAGCTAGATGACTGGTTCAGATGAGGTGTCTAATATTTAGGCAGCTAAATTTAGGCGGGATGAATCATACCAAAGAGCCCATCTAGCTGCTGTTACAATCAATAGGAAGACAAGTTCTATTTGAGTGCTGCACTATGAATGGCAAACTGGCCATTTTAGCAAATCAGTCATGCTACTGTCACGCTGTAACATGCCATACCAAAACCTCTAAGTACTGAGCTGTTTGAAACACTCCAGGATGCCTCTAATCCAGCCTAACTCTCTGTATTTATCATCTGGGACAAACTGCAGCCCAGGAAGCCACCAATATGGGTAATTTGGCTTGTTAGAATTGTTTTCAGACAAGGAAAGCTAGGAAAGTTTGTGTTTCATCATGAAAAACACACAGCTGTAGCTTCAACCTGCATTCAGGGGCACCTGTGTCCATGGTGGATACACGGAGCTGCTCCTATAGAACTGCTGGACCTTGCAGCACAACTCTATGGCTAAGAAACATTGATATACACAGTGGTTAAGAGAGAGGTGTCAATAGCTGGCACTCAAATATGAGCTATACCTCCATGAAAACAGGAAAACATGCACTGCAGTACTCTGTCAGCCTTTAGGTGAACTTCAACAATGCTGAAAAATTCCCACTCTGCATTTCAATGTCCCAGGGTAGGCAGACTCCAGCCTGAGTGCAATGTCCTTTTCAAAGAGCATCAGCAAGTCCAAATCAACCCAAGATCACATCTACACAAAAGATAACTGCCACCGACAGGGTAGCACAGGGATGTCTTCTGTAGATTAAAAAAAAAAAAAAAAGTCTGTTATGAAACATTCTGTTTTTCCATGTCCATCTTTTCTTGACACATGAACTTTCGGCATCCAGTGCCGCGTGAAATCACTGCAATTTTCCTTCAAGCACCTATTAACAGTGACGAGCTGACAGATGGGAAGCACGTGACCAGCCCACTCAACTTTCTGTGTACCTGCCAAAACAGCAATGCTACAGAATGAAACCTGCCCTTGGCTTTACATATTTTTTGGAGAATCTGGTGTGAAAACTTTCAGAACATCCATAAAGTAATAGGAGAATCGGTAGCAAGCAATTTGTGAAGTGTCAGCCTGATATTTGTTTCAGATAGTACCTGAATAATGACGTTTACAGGGAAGTAGATGTTTTCTGCAATTTAAAGTTTATACAAAGCATATTTTAAAAAACTTCCCTCTACTAAGAAGTCACTAATCTGTCCGTAGGAGGCAATTTTCAAGCACTTCCCACACACAGACACAAAGATTACAGGCCCATCTCTCTACTGGAATCCTTAGGCTCCCTTTTATTTAGTACGTTCTTCTTGTAGAAGGAACTACAAAAGACTGAGTAATACAGTGTTTTCAAAACAGTTTTTTTAATCAGTTTAGTTATCTGATTGGAAGGACTAACAGAGAAAGAAAATAACTCAGCCCAAGTCAACTTCTCTACCAATCACCCTTTGTTAGGAACTTGTCTCGGAAAAAGAGAGAAGATCCCTCCTGGCACCACAGAGAAATGCTGAACGCAAGTAAGAAAGGGTCAGGACTGCCGCAGCCTCCTGTTTGGTGCAGCATTTATAGCCTCACCACTGGCTGAAATGTCACCGAATTCAGACCCTGCCATAGAATTTGACACTGACCATACACTGCTGCAACTGAGGAAGGAGTTGAAATGCTGGGAGCAACTGACCATCTAGTTTTCTTCCTTCCAATGCCATTGCTAATCCAGCGGCACGCATACCCCCTGCCCGCACTAGAGGTTTGAACCAGCTTTCAGGCCTAACACGTAGGTTTCTGCATGCCCACCTCTCCAGCGCAGAGAAACCCTTTCTGCAGTCAGGACATCAGCATTCAAGCCTCTGCCCAGGCTCAGGCAGACCCGTGCCGCCCCACAGCCCTCGCGGTGCCCCCAGGCTGGACGCCCGCCAGCCAGACATGCCTGTAGGCCGTGGCTCGCTGCCTCCTCCTCTCCCTCAGGAGCCGAGGCCACTCGGCTCTACAACTGCTCCTCTTCCGCTGCCCTTGTCAGTGAGCAGCCTGTACAGCTGGGGTGTAGGGCTAGCCCTCAGGCTGGGTTACATGGGCCTAACAAGGTGTGAGATTCCCAAAAATAAGTAAGTGCAAAAGATTAGGTGTTTGCTGCAATGCAGGAGCCCACTGCAAGCCACTGTAGGCAACAAGCAGGCAGGTAATTGTTGTGGCTGTTGGGGAAACCAGGAGAGAAAGCCCTGGCTTGCAAGAACAAAGGAATAAGTTTAGTTAACGGATATCATACCTATTATTGACCAGTAATTCTGAGTTTTTGCTGCTTACAGAAGCCTCATCTCCTAGTTTGTTTGCTACTGTGGCAGCCAAAGCCAAAGATCTCTGTCTGGAGAGCAGAAGAGTTTCTGACCTTTCAGCAAGCTGGCTTTATAGAAGAAGGTATGGCCTGCCTCAGACTTGCTGTGCTTGCGGCTGTTCCATGCTCCCAGCAGCAAACTGGCACTCCTCCTCAGCTCCAGTATGGTTCTGAGACATCATTCTTGCAGAGCAATGCTGGTCATAAAGTTTTTATGGATTCAGTCAGGTCAGCTTTACAGTAGTCCCCACATCTGATCAGATTCTGTCCTCTCCAGGCTGGGCAGACACTGGAAAAGATCTTCCTTCCAGATGGCCTGGGGGTTGTTAGTAGAATCTTCTCAACTGTCCCAAGCTCCAATAAGGAGAAACTTTTTGGTTACTCAGAACGTCATAAATTAAATGGTGCAAAGGCCATGGTAGCATAGTCAGTGGTGTCATCTAGTGGCAAGGCCAGACCACTTTGGGAGCCACAACGGCCCAGAGCCTGATGCCCATGGAAGGCCTTCGCCAGCCTCACTGGTACTAGGGCATCCCCAGTGAGCCCAGGAAGGTATCTTTGCCTATACCAGTGGGGTCAAAAGTGACATATGTGCGTATACACGTAGCTTGTCCCTGCGCTGAGTTAAGGAAGTATTGGTGTTTCCAGAAGAGCTGAACACTGCTAAAAAGATATCAAGTAACCACCATCTGATGTGTTACAGTAGTAACCAAGGCTTTTTTTTCTTTTTTTCCCCCGAGGCAGAGCCTGGAAATCACAGTAAAAAGAAAAATCACGTTTTAGAAATGGAATCCTAAAAGACTACTCCTTTGAAGAGAGCTCAGTAAATCTCTCTAAATTAGCTTCTGAATAGCTCTAAATTAACTTCTATTCAGGACTAGATTAAGGCAGTCTGAGTTCAAAGGTGCGTTATGAGAGAGAGCCACCAAATGATCCTGCAATCATCCAAATAATCCCCACCAGGGATAGTCAGAGTGACTGAAAGTGTATCTCAGGCCTTCCTCCCACTCAGAAGCATTGGCAAGCCCTGCTCTCTTTTCTATGGAACAGAAACTTTCACCACCAGCAGGACAGATAAGTGCTAGTGGACAAGTGGGTAAGAACCACACATCCTTCCCCTTGCCACTCCACACAAGGTCTCTTGCTGGTATTTCAGGCTAGTGCTTTGACACTGGTAGGCACCACGTGGCTTGCTGCAGTTTCAGGCTCTGGGGAAGCTGAAGCAGTTGAGGCAACGCCGGTCAGACTCAGGCCACATTGCTGACATCTGCTTATTTATTGCTCGAGACACAGTGACAGTGTACGTCTTTGCACTGAAAGCAAGTTAACTCCCTACTATGGTAATTCCTTAAATAGTTTATTCAAGAATTCCGGAAGAACAATGTTATTTTTAAACAAAAATAGTATAATCTAAAACTGAACTCTCTGATAATGAGATTACTTTCACTCCAGAATATTCATACTATGTTCAGCCCCACAGGTTTTTGGCTACAAAAACTTGCAGCTCTTGTATTTGGAGATGGTTCCTGTAGCCTGCCATAAGATAGAGAGTTTACTTACTGCTCTTCGAGAGTCAGCTTCACACTTGCACACAGGCTTGCACTCCGTAATGCCAGGGCAATCCTAAAAACACAGCACATGAAAAGCCTCACAGGCACCTCGAGCTGTTCCGGGGATGGTGGGAGCCTTGGTGGTGGGTACAACAACATGCTTAGGGTAGAGGGAAAATTCCTTCAAGGGGAGAATCTGCAATTTAGTTACCAAACTGCAAATATGTATTTTAAAAAGCCTTTTCCCATTATTTCACCCTCCTTTTCTCTGTCCCACCTATCTACAAAATAAACAACCTGCCTCTAATGACTTTTCTCCTGGTGGTCCCAGTTTTGCTGGCCTCTGCGCACCAGTTTGATATTTCTGAATTTGTTACCCAGGTAATTTCAGCCTTGCATGGCATTTCTGACACGGTTACTAGTTGCCGTTGGCCTTGTAAGACTGCATTCCCCCCACAATGTATCCCGCCATTATTTCTGAAATCCATCTGTTTCTCTCAAAACTAGGCCTTTCCCACCTTCTGAAATCCAAATAATCCTCACAGTTACAGCAAATCTGCAACTTCTGTTAGTTTCTTACACTATTATCTGTCACTCAGAGCAATTTCTCACATCAGGTCCAGTCAGTTTTTCACAACTTCTTCAGTTAGCTTAACCTCAGGACAGGGCCTAGTCATTTGCCTGCAGCCCTAACAGATGTATATAATAGGGGAAACTACATCCTCCACTACAGGTAGCCAAAAAATGCAATAGTTCCTTGTTTCTATGGTTGAAGTAAGAAAAAAATTGAGGTTATTCTGGGAGAAACTTCCTCTTGCACACGGACAAATGAACAGGAGGTAAGGTGTCTCATGCTGTCGTCTTATGCATTCCCCAGCAGAGAAAGCTTTCAGAGAGACCTGACCCAGGTTCCTTGCACCCAGTAAGTGATATTATTATTCCAAATTGATATATATATATATATTGAAGACAACATAACTCTCAGCTTTTGAAATAAGATTCTCTTTTTAATTGAAATGGTAATTTAAAGTATCTTATCTTGCGACTAAGGTTTAACTTAAGGAAACACTGACTAAACTCCACACTGTACATTTGCTTCATCTGCATAAGAAATGGTCATCTGTACTGTGAAATTTAAATTGTGAAGGACTAACAGTTGTGATTAATGACCTATATTAAAAAACCTTCCGTTTTAGAAAGGCATTAAGAAAAAAGCTTACCCCCATGGAAAATAGCCTTGGCATAAAGAACAACCTGAATTGTTAATATTTACACAATCCTGAGAAAGTTCAAAGCGCTGAATACTATAGATGGTCAAAAACTGCACAAATGCAAGCATTTTCCACAAATATGGACTATACTTTAAGTAAATTTTGTTTTGTCAAATGACTTCTGCTAATCTAATTTCCTCTTTTTGAGTATGAAGAATAAATCCAGACACCTTTTGTCAGAACTCATATCATTTACATTTTCTCTTCGAGTATTGAACTACTGAGCACATAGAAAAAGATACAAGAAAAAATTGTGTCTTAGCAGGAGCTTGAAAATAAAGAGATGGGCACCTGGAATTTTCCTCTCTTTTTCACATGTGTACATAGACCCTTGATCAGATATTTAGGAGGTTTAAGCACTCCGCAAGATTGGGCCTGCGGTCTACACTCCATCATTACCTGGTTAATAGTACATAGAGGTTATATTACTTATTTTAAAGCTTGGTCCCTGTTTTATTAATCTTACATACTTAAACATAAGATACAAAACTGTAAATTATCCTCTTCCACTGCTGAATTTTCCAGTTCTCTATGATTACTTCAGAAATGATAATTCAGTTTGAATTAGTGAGAAAGTCTTAAGTTAGTGGCATCTGTAGAACACAGAATTATAGCACCTTATAAAGTCACACCTTATCTCAGTCATCTTTAAGAGTCTTAAGAGATACTGTAAGATTCTCACTGCAAAGCACAACTGTAGTAGGTAGGAGTAGTGAACTCATGTTAGTCATATCTCTCATTCCAAATAATGCACATAATAGATGTGAATAGGAACAAAGGGGAAAATGATCAAGAACTTTCTAATAATGTGTCTTAACCCTGGTTTCTATGAATACCTTAGCCACCAACAGCCCAAAGTTAATTTACAAGACACTAGACACACACTATGTGGCAAAAAAAAAAAAAAAAAAAA
>VXAA01002463.1:475403-529958 GCA_013399115.1 Anseranas semipalmata
AAAAAAAAAAAAAAAAAAAAAAACTTAAAATTAAAATAAATAATAATAATTCTCCCCTTACCAGCAATTTTGAAGGGCTATTTATGCCTGATGGGAACTTAAAGAAGCCTACTGAAGCTCCCTCAACTCTCCCCTGTCCAGTACTCCTCCCGCTGCAGTCCAGCCCTTATTTCTCATGTACTCCCACCCACCCAACAGCCCCAGGTACGGGCACGTTTGCTACCTCACGAACTGCCACCAGTTAGACAGAGAACTGTATGTGCCTGTTTGATAACTCATGCCAAAACAGAAGAGAAAGCAGCTGATTTTTTTCCTTCCTTTCCCCCCCCCCCGTAATGAAAGTAAGGACTTTTACCTTGCAAGCCAACTAACTAATCATGAGCATCGAAATAGCACCACGTCAGCACCTGAGACCTCCATTCCTGCGGACAAGAGACTGCCCAACACAGGAGTGGCAAGAGGAAAGGGGCATTACCTAGGGCACGGGACGTTCACATGGAGACAGTGCAATTATACAAGTCTAATTTCCCTAAGAAAGTGGGCTACAATTCATAAAATATGCAGAACTTTGCAATGAGTGCTAAGCTAAATTTTCTGGGAGATGTCTAAGCTAATCCACATTTAATTCACATTTTCAAAGACGAAGAAAAGGTTCTGTGCTTTTCCTTTTCTGTCTGTGTACAGAACTAATCACAAAATATAGATTTTAAGTTTTACTTGCAGTAAGCTCCGAAGGGGAAAAACAAAGCAACATATCTTTCCCCTCATCAACAAGCCAAATCTGGAAGAAAGCTCAGTCCACTCAGAAAACTACAATGAAAGTGTATCACGCAGTAAAAATGGCACTTTTTAAGGTGAGGCAGGAATTCACCAGTCTCCTTTTGTAAACCACTAGGACAAGATCAAATGTCCCTGTGTGTGTGCACCACGTGTGCGTGCGTGCGCCTTATGCGCAGAGATGCACTGTAGAGACTTTCAAAGCTCAAGAGACTCAGATAAGGTAATTCTAAATAAATTCTTACATTAAAAGAAAAAAAAAGTTAGAGAAATCTTCTGAAGGTTCATTATTGTTGCATAGAATTCTTCAGCAAGGCAGAAACCTTGTCACTGCTCTAGCAGGCTAACTGTAGACTAACAAAATAATTTATAATACATCATCATTCCCTACTGTAGTCCATTGATTAACTTTACCAAGGCCCATTAAGTAGAAAATAGCACGCCAAGCAAGTATCAGTGTTTCGGAAAATCGGTTTCTCTCCTCATAACCTGCCTGGATAAGAACTGCACTAGCACGCTGCAGCTGCTTCCCAAGAGAACAGTAAGGTAAGAAATATTGACGATATTGCATGACCAAGACCTGGGAAAACCTATCTTCAAAATAATCTTGACCACATTCACAACCTATATAGCCCTTCCTACACAAGTGAGGATTATGTCTGTATCATTACTTTCATGCTGTGACATACTATAGAATAAATAAGGAAACTTCCAATGAATCAAAGGGAATTTTTTTTTTCCTAAGATGGCTTAGGAAACTGAAAATTATTGTAAAACATCAATAATGGCGATCTACAGTCATTCGAGCTGTTATTCCTGCAGGGCAAAGATGCCTGTTAATAAAACGTTAAATTACAATAAATACGAGTACTTTAAAGTGCATTCACTTAACTTCGAAATTTTGCCACCATTTTTAGTCAGAATGCTAATACAGGTTTTGTTTTACTTCATTTATATATTGTATTTGCCAGCGGATATTTCCTGACCAATACTTTCGGACTTTGTCTAATCTATTTCATTGTAAAAAACAAAAACACAACACTATTCATGAATAAAATAAAATCAGCTATCACTTTCTATCAATGTAAAAAAATTAAGATTATTTTTAAAATCTGAAATAGAATTTGGAGTATCAAATGCCTATGGTAAAGCTCTATAACAATCTAAAACTCATTCCATATAGTAGATCAAGTTATTTACAATCCTTATTTTTAGTAAAATTCTAACAAAAGTGATGTTTTGCATTTTCACCTTCTGAAGAGCTAAAAATACAACTTCTTTATATTTTTTAACAACACGTACAAATTACCATACAAAACGAAGTACCATCTCAAGAAAAAACAAATTTTTAAAAGTTCTAGCGGTTTGGGCATGAAACCTGTATTTCTGAAGATATAGCCCTTTAAAGACTAGATAAAGAAACAGGGATTTTCTTCACTGAGTTCACAAAAAACAACTTCCATGCCATGTATGACTATCATTGCTTTTAATTTTGACTGATACAAATATAAACACTTAATAAAAGTTACTGAATTTATAACAAATTCAATATATATTCTTTCCCTTCAGATTTTTTGCCACTAAACTTTTCAAACTGAGAAAAGAAGTATAGAAACCTATTTTAAGGAAATAGGTCTGGCAAGAGAAATAAATTAAAGGTGTGTGTGTGTATATATATATATATATATATGTAAAACTGTATTTGTAAACACTCAAGCACTGCAGATATTTAAAGTTATTTCAACACTGTACACATGGCAATCACTGTATGCTATCTGATACAGATGTTTCACAGTAGAAATAGTTCAGCACAAGCTGAACCCACAGAACAGTAAATTTCAATTCATATTTCTATTTGAAACATGCAAGCACATTCTGAAATCTGACACATTTTCACTTTTAAAAACATGGAATATCATATTTTATAGATAAAAAGCTTGAGAGAGCAGCTCAGTCAGATCAAGGCAACTGTGAGATAGTCATATCAATGCCTTTAGGTGTCTGAGTTGTGAAAAAAGATGTTGATTCACAAGTTTCATGTAGGGATGAATCTGATTTTACTTATTGCAGACTGACTAATCACTATGATACACAAAGTATAACTTTTAAGTCAGATCTTGGGTGTATTTCTGATAAAGCAGATAAGAACTTAAAACTTATTTCACACAGTGAAGACTAATGAAAGCCCCCTAAGTTATACCATGACCTTTAAATAGCTGATAGCTATTTATTGATTTCAAAGCCAACTCAAAGAACAGGCATTGGGTCACAAAGTAATCGGACATCAATAAATCTACAGTAGTTATATTGGAGAAGTGACAGGAAAAATTGCTTTGAATCGAACATTTTGATAGCTTTTACCACTGTAATGCTTCAGGATCGCACAGTTATTCTTAAAAAGGGGACTGTGTAAATGCTTTAATCCTATTTCTAACTGAGGAAAAACAACCACACAGAACAACAAAAACAACAACAACAAAAAAAAAACCAACAATCAATTCAAAATAACATGTATGTAGAAACACTATTAAAGTGCCCAAACTGCTTTTACATTCATTTGAACTCAAGTCTCTAAAAAGGTAGAATATCCTGGTCTAGAAACACATGGTCCACTAACCTAACAACTTTGTTACTTTAACCCATAAGTATACTGTATGATTAGTAGAAAATCTTTAGCAGACAAAAAATAAAATAAAATAAATGAACAATGAAACTGCAGCAAGAGAAAATGAAACTGCTGGCAAACCTGAGATCTATTAGTGCATAAATCTGCTTAAAAACTAAAAAGATAGAAAGAGAAAGCTAACAAACTACAATAAAAGTTATGTCTTTAAAGCAGTAAGTTATAGCAGGGTGGGAAACATTTCATATGCACATACGCCTGCAAAAGGATCACTATCTTTCTGAAAGAGCTGGTACTTCTTGCAGCATCAGATTTAAGGTAGAAAGCCATAAAATTGTATTTATTAATATTATGCTTTTCCCACCCTGGCACAGAATAAACATGAATTTAGAAGCACAGTAGAAGTGAAAAACAAAGAGGAGGAGGAAGAGAGAGAAAGCAGCAGAGAAAGACAGAAAAGGTGAATACAGAGCTACAGAAGTGTTTATTGAGCATGCTACAGAGGTAAGCAGAGTACACACAAAATGAAATTAAACAACCATCAAACCTCCCAACTTTGTTAGAAAATTAATTTTTAATTGTGCCACTTTCAAACTATACTGAATTTTACAATTCTAAAGATGTAAAAACTCAACTAATAGAAAATATACATGACCATTTTCTCTACATAGATAACAGAATCTATGAATCTTGAAACTAAGTACATCAATTTCAAAAAGTATTGGTCATTTAAACAGAATCAAGGTAACAGTTCAGACTGAAGAACTGCTTTCAAATTAACTGGATCTGTAGATTCTGAGCCATGTTTATAGTAAAGTCAGATTAATTTCTAAATACAAAATATTTTGAAGAGATTTATTAAAACTGAATATTACAATGCAAGGTAAATTAAGACTAAAGGCACATAAACTTTGGTCCCACCTGGTTGTCAGTTTTAGAAAACTGCCACAAAATTTCCTGCAAGTGTTTGCAGAAAACTTTCTTCATCACTGAAAAATACGTGCACCATTTCCTGAACTAGCTTGACCAGTCTGTACATGCTCAGAAATCCACAACCATATTCCATATCTTAATTACAAACTAAAGATGGCAATATATATTTAAATGCACATAAGTCATGTCAACTTCAAAAACATCTACGAAAAATATTCAGCCACAAACAAGACATTACTTAGTGCTGACATTTATATGATACATCCCACAAGAGTGTGTACAAAAAGGTTAAGATTCTACAATGCTTTTCACATAGGGCTCAAAGTCACAGAAGTCACTTCTTGTCCTTTAAGAAATTAATATTCTGTACCTTGTTAATTTTAACAAATGCCTACATTCATAACTGAATCTAGACCAGAACCATGAAATACAAAAGGCCTTTTTTTTTTAAAAGAAAAAAAGCACAAAGCAAAAGTAGCCAAATCAAATAACATTGTTTTATTCTTTCAGCATAACGCATCTTACCCAATTAAAAAGAAAAGTAGGTGATAAGCCCACAGATAAAGAAATCAATTCCAAGCAGGAGAAACAAAAGCTTAACCTTTTTACACACCCCTGCCTAAACATGTTTAAATTATCATGTAACAATGTGCCCCAGACAACCAAATTCATTTTTACTAGTTATGCAATTCCAGCAGTACTAGTTTTCTTTTTTAAGGCACGTATGTCAACTCAGTTGAAAAACTGTGGTATTAACTTGAAATCTTTTAAACAAAACGATGGTTTATCTAAACAACAGTTGGACAACAGCAGTTAGTATCACTGCTTTTTAATTTTTTTTATTTTTATTTTTTAAACAACCAAGGAATGATAACAGCATGAAAAAAAAAAAATCCAAAAATAGACAACAAACTCTGGTCCCCACTTTCCTGAACAGTCAATAGGTGACAACACCAAACAATGCAATACACCCTCATTTTCAATCTGCCTTTTCAAATAGTTGACTTAGAGAAAGAAACTCTCAGATGGTGATTTTCTCCAAGATTGTAATTGTGAAGATCAATCAAAGCCTGAATAGCTTCTTCTACTGTTGACATCTGAAGAAGTGCCATCTTGTGATCTCTTCTGAAACAAAATAATGGCATTAGGAACTCAAACGCCACAGGGATTGTTCCTAATGTTTGCTGTGCTCTATGCACTTTTCCTTAAGACATGCTGCAAAAAACGAAATTAAGCTGTCTTTTGTTACAACTATGTACAGAAAAGTTACTTACTGAAAAAATTTAAATGCTTTCACAGTGCCTCCAGTATTAGCAAACAGTGTGCGTAAATCCTCTTCTGCTACTGATGGTCTACAGACAGAAAACAAGCATAAGCAGAAAATCATTAGCCAATTCAGTGTGTTGTGATTAACATTAATACTACTGGCTTACTGACAGTCAACACTTACGGAATATTGGATAGGTGAAGCGTTGCAGATGGAGGGAATATATTCTGAAAGTTTTTAGAACCAGGTTTCTTGAAGCGATGCAGAGGTGAATTACCAAAATCTTTAGTCAGCCCTTGGTCATCAAGTCCCTCTCGAGGTAGTTGTACTGTCTGATGTTTAGAAAGGGTAACCCGAATAATCTTTCCATACATTTTTTGTCCATTAAGATGGCTCATGGCTGAAAGAGACAAGAGGTTTACTCAATTCAGTATTACTTTACAATACCATGTGGTATATCATACATAACCCTGCAAACAAGGAAAAAAAAAAAACAAACAAAGAAAATCAAAGGGTCAATGTGCTAAAATCAAAAACTAGGTATGCAGAGTGCACGAGTAAAGACCTCCACCTGTGTTTCAGTTGTTGAATTCATTTAGGCTATTGTGCAGACTTTTTGGAATATAAGTGGATGCAATAAGATTTTGGATCTTGCGGGTAACCAGGATACAAGAAAAACTGACAGCTGTAAACATGCTTAGTTCACCTGATTTTACATAGCTTAATTTCAAATACTTAGACTAGTGGGAATATAAACAGAAATCTAGTCTTACCCAGCTGTGACTGGTTTCCATCAGCCATCTGTATAAGAGCACTGTCTTTCTTATTGTATAAAATCTTCACACGCTGCACATCACCATAAACACCTTTTCAAAGTCAAAGGTAACCCAAAAGAAAAAGTTCATTTTAAAGCCAGTCAACTAAGTTACATATTTTGACATATCAATGGAACATTCAGACAGCAACAAGATCACTCACTCGAACTCACCACTCTCACAAATGAATAAAGGAGATAAAGATTTTGAATAGTGAATTTTGAAAAGAATAATTTCTGATAAACCCTCAAAGCTATGTGAATGATATTAAATAAAAGTCCATGCAAAATATATTAGCATGCATTAAAAGAAAATCTGTGTCTATGGAGAGTTTTAAACAGCAAAAGAAAAATAGCAAAAGATTTACTATTCAACTTTAAGCCAAAGTGCTAGCTACAAATAAGAATTAAGGTGAAACAAAAAAAAAAAACAAAACCAAAAACAACAACAAAAAAAACCAACAAAACAAAATCAAATCAATAATAAAAGTATAGTGCTAACAATAACATACCGAAGAGGGTAAACAGACTTTGGGGCGTAACCATCTTTAGAAGGAGAGAAGAGCAAGCAGCGTAAGACAAGAAGAGAGAAGAGTCGAGGAAGAGCGGAGATGAACAGATCATCCATAACGAAGGGTGGTTCCCGCAGAATGGTGAGGTGGTCATGGATCATGGTTTCAAGGCGGTTAATTGGGGCAAGTTGGTCCGAGGAACATTTTGTTCAAGCACAGAAGCATGAACATAGGGAATGAAGACAGGGAACGTAGACAAAGACGAGGAGAAAAGGGTAAAACAGGGAAGGGCATGGGAATTTGGGTAAAGACAAGGAAAGGGAAGTTGAATACAAAGGGAAAAGGATGAAATGGGGAAGGGAAAAACAGCAATGCAGAAGAAAAAAAATAAGTGGGGAACAAAAAAAAAATAAAATATAGGTCAGTACATAGGAAATGCAGGAATTTGGTCAGAAAATGGTTGGTTTATGTACTGTACAAGAAAAACTGAGTAAAATGTAGTCACCCAAGACAAATATGGGTAAAGTACATTCATATCAAAGAGTAAACTACAGCATTTCATCTCAACATGAAAATAAATTAAAAAAAAGCATGCAATAGAAATTTTAAACTTTAAACTTTAACTGCGTAAGCATGGCTGGTTATGAAATGCAGGCAAAAAATCTTTCAAAATGGCACTCTGACCTAAAACATTTTAACATGCAAGACTGTGGATGACAAAATAGTACCAGATGATAAAATAAGCTTAATGATTTATAGTGACAGAGGCCAGTTAAAAATGGAACAGCTAGACTGATACAAGCTTCCCACATTTCATACCAGCTTTCACAGCCATCAAAATAAATGTAAAGGACAGTAAAAATGCATAACTAAACAAACCCCTTTAGATTTCAGAGTTAGCAAGAAAGATACAGTGAAGGTAAAAATGCTTTGTCACCATTTTTTTTATTATTATTATTTTTAATCTTTATTAGACAAATGAGAAACTGCAAAGAAAAAAATTACTAAGAGAGACTGGAAGAGTGCCTCGTCAAGATCTTTGGGAGAACCTTTAAAGAAAAATGTGTTAGAGTAGTTCACATAAATTAAGACCGTAAAATGTGAGATACAAGCATGAAATGAAGCAGCAAACAATTAGAAGAAACAAAACAGGAATTCTAGTTTACATGATTATAATTGCAAAAGAAAAAAAAAAGCTTTCAATTAAGATGTCAAACATGCAGTAGTTACCATGTTTTTCTTAGAAAAAAAATAGGTAGCCAACTATCAAAGGACATTTTAAGTTGTTAGCTACCTGGAAAAACAAAAGTATTTAACAATAATGGTTTTAAAATTAACTTTGGGGGAGTAGGGAGTAATAAACAGCAAAAATACTATGAGCTTAAAATCCAAATATAAGAGGCCAAATTCAAAGAAATTATAAAATACTGGTTGATGAAGTATGGCTAAAGAGGAAAAAAAGTTTAATTGTTTCACTGACCTCTTCGTTCAAATTGCTAACCAGGAGGACTGTATTGCCACCAGCTGAGACTCCAGGCATTCCCACACGGCCAGCAGCAGCAGCTGCAGCTGCAGCAGCAGCATTTGGAATAGCCAAAGGACTCAGAGCTCCTGGAACAGCTGCAACAGGAAGCCCTAATTTTAAAATAAAGCATATTTTACGAAACACACACAAGTCGTTTAAGAAAAAAGCACCTACATCAGTACAAGTGCTGCATACAACACTCTACAAAGCAGACCATTCCACTGCTACAGTCATCCAAAGGGTTGTGAAATGGGTTAAGTGAACACAAGGAATAGAAATATGAAATAGTATTCTTTATTCAAATCAAGTCTTCAAAGAAGAGATGAGGTATAAGAAGTACTTTCTTTTCAAATAAACATTCTTGTGCACCAAAACCGTTTCCACTGTACACCAGAACATACTCTGCATCATTACGTCCTTATTTTGTATCACCTTTTGAGAGTCATTGCTCACCTCAACTTGATGCTTCAGGATGAATACACAACACCAGAGCTCGTCAGGTGAAAAGGCCTACATCTCTCTCTCAGCATAAATGATGTGAGGAGCCAAATGTCTATATTCAGGATTCAAGGTAGCACCAAAGCACCAAACCGGTTATTCCATGGCTTTATGTAATCCTATTCCATTAAGATGAGCATTACCATTACCTAAACCTTCAGCTATGCTTTATTCTTCTTCCTCAAAGGAAACTCAGATCCTGTATGGATCTGGTGGTTTTGCCTGATGTCATCATTGGTATACCAGGCAAGTATGCTACTTCCAGGATCTGTGAAAGGTTCTTATGACATATATGCACTATCCACAGTTCATACAGGACCATCTTTATCATATACTACCGAAGTTTTATTTGCACATTTTACAGAGTCCAGTAAAAGGACATTTATGTAGCAAAATATGTTAAAAAAAAAAAAAAAAAAAAAGAAGAAAAAGAAAAAAGAAAGATGCATAGAACTTCAATATTTTATTTTCTTCTACTGAAATTGGCTTCTCAGATTTCAGCATTTTGGCAAAATTTCAGATGTTTATATGATGATACTAAACTAACACAACTTTTGACCGGTCTTCCAGTATGCCAGGTAGACAGTCTAAACATAACCTTTACACTATGTACCTAAGACCACTTTCCTTCCTTTAAAATAAAACTTAATGTAGGAAGTCATTAAGAGAAAGCAAAATTCTTCAGTTTCAGTCAATGACCAAATATTAAACAGATAACAGTAAAAACAGTAATCTATATTTTCAAAAAGATCCCAGATTTAATGTCAAAAGGGAAAGCCTGGAGGGAAAGAAGGATGTTATCATGTGGGGGTAGGGGGATAAATATGGTTACAATTATTATTTTTAGTTCTCTAGATTTCCAACTCTTTATATTTTGTTACACAAATTCATGACAAACTAATAATTTAAAAAACAAACGAGATTTTGCTGGGCTGGACAAATGTCTCCTCAAAGGGAACAGGACATCCATCCATCACTACTTTGCAAAAGCGTTTAACAGTATTACTGATCAAGCATGATACAAAAACACATTTTGAAAAATATTTTCTGGTTGTTTCCTGTCAAAGCACATATAAAAGGAAAAAAAAAAAGGAAGTGGTCTAAGAAAGGAAATTAAAAAGATGCCAAATACTTTCTGATAAAAGTGTTAGTATTCAGGGATCAAATCAGGGACGTAAGTACTGAGTAATGAAAACATCATTTAGAAAATTCTAGTCATCTCTCATGACACAAGATAAAGAGAAAGCCTTCTTGAATCGAGACAACAAATATGATCTTTTTATTGCACTACTTGTATTATTTGTGGAACTGACTGTAATAGA
Source organism: Anseranas semipalmata (assembly GCA_013399115.1). Taxonomy (NCBI): domain Eukaryota; kingdom Metazoa; phylum Chordata; class Aves; order Anseriformes; family Anseranatidae; genus Anseranas; species Anseranas semipalmata. The sequence continues at coordinate 485,675 of VXAA01002463.1, forward strand.
AAACAGAAGGAAAAACCCTAACTTGTCTTCCTTCTATCCTGCAAAAGCCCTTATTAGGATTTTAGACAGTATTAGGTGGTCTATGGAAACAGCAGCCAGTTATACTAAATAGGCAATAAAGTGACATATAATACGCTTCAGCACATAAGCCAAGAACTAGCTACTTGGGCTTTAAGAAAGCACTTCTCCCGGGTATGCAACTGTACAATCATCCATTATTAAGGCTGTCCTACGTCTTCCATGTGCGAACGCAAAAGTAACAGTAGCTGTCAGAGAAAGGGTATCAAATTAGACAGACCACTGCTAGTCCACACACAGCGATTACTGCTTCTCAAAATCAATTTTGTGAGACAAGAAAGTGTAAATACAGATCTATATACCTAGGTGTATAATAGCAAGACAAAAATCTAATATAAATGCGTTTTGTTCTCGGGTTAAAGCTGAAGAATATAGCTTTACTTTCAAGTAAAAACTACTAATAAAGGATGTAGTTAAAGAAAGCATCCCTGCAGAAGAAACAAAACAGTTTATTGCCAAAACCAGGCTGTGATACGCAGGGAAATCCATGAATATAAAACGCCAACTTCTCAAGTAACAATTTTTAAAAATTCAATTCTGTTCTAAAAGTTTATTTTGGAAATGAAATTTAAGTGCTTTGTATTGCATATACTGACTCACATCTGTTTACACTCTGCTACTGTGGAGGTCATACAGACAGAAACGTGAATAATGATGGTAAGGTGTGACAGATGTTCACCTGAAGAGAAACAACTTACTTTATACTGGATCAATAGCAACCATTTAGCTATGAAAAAATGCTGAGATATTAGAGCATTTCAAGTCTTCTAGTACGTCTAAGCACCTCTCCCTAGTTTTAGAAGCTCTAAGCTAGTCCAGCATTTTTAGGAATAAAGGAATTTAAAGATTCCCAGCGAAGTTATTATGGTTCTTTCCATAGTTGGGTGTAACCAAGTAATTCATACTTTAAAATGCAAAATTCTTCATGGCATTAAACACTCTACAGGATATTCTTGGTCCCACTGATGAAGTTAAAACCAAATATTAATTCAACAGCATTGATACAAAAATGTTTTCAACTGTTATCCTCTCAAACAGATTAATTTAATAAGAATTTTATGAAGGGGAATTAGTGGAAAGGAATAATAAAGCCTAGGAAGGACAGCAATGAATAAAGTTGTGGGAGCCATACCCACAGCAGCATACTTCTAGCTGTTTATTTATATTTAGCATATTTGTAGCGGTTCAGTACAATACAGTTTTTTATTCAAAGCTTTTTTTTCCCCCTGTAAGATCTCCTGTAACTTTTTTCACCTCACATATAAAAGATATATGCATTCAAAACCAAACAACCATCTGCTGCTGATAACTCATTTGAAAGCAACCCATTCTGCCCATTAGTGATTTTCTCCTTCTTTCAGAAGATAATAAGACTCATTGAAAATATGTCCAATTTACAGTCTCTAAGATTTCTGACAACTTAAGTTACATCAAAGCTGAGGATGCATTGTATGAGTATATAATGCATGCAGGCTAGGGTCATCTATTTGGGCAATATTTTTCTACCTGATTATATAGCACACAGACCTCATTTCTTAGAAAGGTCAGACAAATTACAAACCCATAGAAAACACAATTCTTGTTCTGTAGGTCCCTACAGTTTGCCACTATAAGCAAGTCAAAATTTTGCTTAATAAATAAAAATAAAATCAACTTGTATTATGATTAATAGTTATCACTCAACACACTGTTGATGATTTGAGGACTTACCTGCAACTATTTAGAAATGTTAACTACTTTTTCAAGATGAACTGGTATTCAAAAGCTTTATCATCATTAACTTTATGTTAGCTTTCAACAATTATAGATACAGGATTTAGGTGTTACAACAATACATCATAAAGTTACATGTACTGAAGAAGAAGGTTAATTCCATCCAGAAGGAAACTGTGATCTGCAATGGTTTAGCAGTCATGCAGATTTAAACAGCAAGACTAACGCAAGATTCTCATCTTGTCACTAAATCTCTGCTCCCATAATGGTTAACCTAAACCTCACTTCTGACATATGAATTACAGTACACTTTAAAAAAATAAAAATAAAAAAAGCACTGAAGCTGTACAACTATAATAGCGTAACATAAGTCTAATGGAAGCAAAAGTCAAAACTGAGTTCTTACCACACCTTCTGTTAGTGATCGCATTATATACATACACTAGAACAGCTACAGCAAGAGTTTTAACAAGAAGGCCACAAGTTCAACATGCTATTCTTCTTGTGCATGCAAAAGAACCTGAAGAGCATCACATCAATCTCAAAATGGAGCTCCACTCTTTCGTGGAGAAACATGCCCTTTGGGAGCCATCTGTGAACAGGGCATGGCAGATAATCTGCTTAAGTACACTCTGAAGTTATCTTTATCACTACTGATGTTACAGAAAACAATTCTAAAGCAAATAAAAAGAAATAAAATATGAAGATAAAATACAGAAGCAGGAGGAAGGTCACTGCCATCATTCTGCCATATTTCACTCATCATAGTTTGCTAACCTCCATCTTACAACTCTCTGAACTTTTAAGCGTTCTCACCTTTCTCCTTTTGTGTATCTGAATAAAAATGCAGCCATAAACTGCATGCACAAACATCCATTTAGGCTTTCAGTTTTTTTCTCTTCTGCCCTTTCTTATTAAAGTCACTAATATTTTGTGCTTTTTTGCACAGTAAGCAGCACAGAATGTGAACCCTGTTCTTCCATATTCAAGCAAGCATCATTCCCATTTTGACAACTATCTGCTGGCTAAGGCAGCAATAGTACTAACAGAGCGCCCTTTTGTGAAGCTTTACAGACACTGAGCTCTACGGCTGAAAAAAGAAGAAAGACAATCAGAAAAAAAATGCAACACAAAAAGAAGAGATCGTAGTATCATCATTCCCATTTGCCAGATGAAGCACAGTTAAGATATACCAAGCTCACCCAACTGGCCATGAGCAGAGTCAGAAAATGTACCCAGCTACCTCAAGTCTCTTCCAATACAAAATCTCTGTTACTCATCAAGATAAACATGACCTTACTGATGCTCAGAAAACTTTAAACAGCTGCAATGAAAGTTACTTGGGTCACATCCTTTTTATTTTTCTGCTGCTTAGGAAACCAGTGCAATTGAAGAGATGCAATCAGAGAGTGAGAATTAATTTAATTAGTTCATATGACCGGCATCTTCATAATTCTACTAGCAGAAAATTTTAAAATACACAGAAGAATGAGTTTAATTAAAATCAAAAGGTTAAAAAAAACTTAAGTAGTTTCATAGACAAAAATTACAAAAGCATCTAAGTAACCTACAAGCCTAAAACACTGGAACATAGAGTGTACTAAAGCTAAAGTCACTTGGATACTCTGATAGCTTTACAAGTAAAGCAAGCCCAATTACTAAACACATCCAAAGTAATACGATGATTCAAGCATCCTCAAAGCGTGATTCCATTATGCCAAGCAAATTAAAGTTGTCAAGTTGACACATACTATAAGCATTACACACCAAGAAATATGTTAGAAGATTGAGACTGGAAATCAACTTCTCAGGACTCACAAAAATGCCAGAATTAGAGTTACATACTTAATGGTGCATTTCACACTGTTTTATAAATCATGAATCTAACTCTCTCATCTCCCAAATCCATGCCTTACAGCACCTAAAATGATGGGTCTCATTAATAAGCATCCGTGGTATTTTGTTTTTGTCATTTTACTGTTCTTATTGCAGCCCCATATCTAATGGCACAGTGCTCTGACAAAAGAATTAGTAATTGCTTCAAGTGCTTTTCTACAGCACTCATCTCTATGGTGTCAAACTTCTTCACAAACACTCATCCATCTTCCCTATCAATCTATGAGATGAGAGATTTTATACTTTCAATTTTTACTGATGAGAAATTAAAACAAAAAAAACATACAACGTTACTGTGGGGATTCTACAGCTAGATATGAAATATATCTTTTCGTCAGATTTCCGAAAAAGGCAAACATAATGCAGCATTCAGTAGCCTTAACTAGGACACTGTGCAGCATTCACTACGTGCCTTTCAACTTCTGTAACACACAGAGAGCAGAGGCCTGCCTTTACTCTTTACATTACATTTACTCTTTAGTCTTACATTACTCTCTACTTTACATCAACTCTGACTCACTCCAAGTTGGCCCCATCCTGTACAAAAAGCAACAAGAAATCTACATTTTTCTTAATTTCTCTTTAGAAGGAAAATGGGAAATGATGAAAGAAAAAGTAGTAAAAGACTGAGTGGGAAGAACAAAGATCACAACATAATAAACCAGGTTTTGTAAAAGTCACGAGATTAAGTCTGAATACTATTATTTTTTGAAGAGTGAAAGGTATTCGTGCCAAAGAATATCAAACTTGACAAGAGTACCAGTGAAACTTATGTAATGAACCTACTTTCTCAGGGTGTTTCACCTATTTCTTGTGATGAGCTCGAAAGCTGACTGGATATTAGAACTCATGCACCATAACTCTAGAAATGGAACTACAGATTTTTTTCTGTTATTTAGCAAAAAACGGACTGGCATAGATTTTTTTTTTTTTTTTTAAAGCAAAGAACATAATCATTCCTCATTGAAGGAAAACAACAAAATGCTATTTTTATAATCTGATACTACAAATAAGCATTCACAAGAATGCAACATGCAAATCACGTTAAGTTTGTTTCAAACTTGGTTGGGAGAGTGAGGAAGGTGGCCTGTAGCAGCTGACTGACAGGATCATTAGAAAGAAGGAAGAACTGACTTGGGAATAAAAGCAGAATTAATTAGATTCCCTTATAATTTGTGCATTTCTCATTTGTCATGCATTCTCTCATCCACTTCTCCAGGACTTCTAAAGACAATGCAATTGTGTTACTACAGTTCATATCACAATATAAACTGAATGGGCCTTTGGACACTATTGCAATTTAAGATTTATTTGTTAGAAGGATTAATAAACATTTTCATCAAGTGACTGCAACACAGAAGTACAATGTCAGAATCATACCTAGAAGAGAGGTCTCCTTCGCAAATGCTGCAGCAATAGCTGGGTCCAGCGCTGGTTGTCCATCACCAGATGGAAGATCAGGACGAGTGTAGTCTCTGCTTTTATCATTGTTGTACTTGACATTCAAATTCACCAATTTGGAAAAATCAATCCGTAGGGTACAGCAAGCATTATAAATATTCTGACCATCTAGGGCCTGGAAAAAGGAGTCAATTTATTTAAAATAATACCTAACAAAGGTTGGTTGTACTTTTTTTTTAAAAAAAAACAAACAAGGCCAGCTTTTACATACTTATCCCTCTGTCCAACTTAAAACCAATTAAGATTACAACACATTAACCTCTTAACATGATTCTAGGAAGCTTGACATTTACTTCTCTTACCGAGAGATTGCTTATGCACCAAGATTTAAAAAAAATATAAAAAAAAACTTTTGTAGATAATTTTTTTGTATTTTCAAGAAATGCTAAGAAGTGAATGCACAGCTCATCTGGTGGGAAAAAAAACACACTTTCAATACAGAAGTCAGATCTTTTGTTGCTCTCGATTAATGCTGGACTGAAACACACCACCTCTGGACCTTGGTTACACCTGCAATGCACTTTCCAACACATTCAAGTTCTGGTAGGACTTGCTATTTCGAGCCAAGCGCTGTGTGAACCTAGTGGGCCTGCTGGGTGCAGAAAGCAACACAACTATTTTCATACAGTGATGCATCTGGAAACTGAACATCCTGCAGACACCCTCCTGCTAGGTCTGGGCCAGCAAGGCTGTCCCTTCCTACAAAATGTATTATCACAGCTGACATATCACCAGGGCTCATGAAATTGCTTTAAAGAATTAACACCATTAGCAGTTAATGTACAAGAACAAATAAGTCAGTACTATTAGAACTTTCAAGTACTGTGAAAGTAAAATACAAAGAAAAAAAAAAGAAAAACCTAACAATCTAGACATTTTTCTCCATAAATACTTAGCAATTAAAGAGAAACTCCCCTGCTTGAAACTCAGCTTAAACAATGCTTTATACAGTATCAGCAAAGCAAAATCTACTGCCCTGATTCACAGAATACAAGCCGAGAATTAATTTTGTACTTTTGGGGGTGGAAACAATAGGGTGGGGGGGATTGGAGAGCTTGGAATCACCGTTACAGAATAAAGTATTTGTTGTGTCTGTCATACTCTGTGGTAAAGCAAAATCCAAGACTCTCCTAAAGTTTGTAATTGGGAATATCTCACTTGAACACTTACATACAAAAAAGTATACATAGGGAATCAACCACCACTTTTAGAAGACTTCTTACCTTCTAAAACCCACTAAGATATGGATTAAAGGCAGGTCCAGTTTACGCAGCCAGTGTCATTGCCATCAAGAAGATAATCATTCACATAATAACAAAAACTAGGTATGACTGGGACCAAAAGGCAGTACCCTTTTAGCTTTGTCCAAATCACTGGAATGTGACACAAAGCTCTAAGTCTCCAAAACACAATCAACACTCGTTATACCTCTGTGTGGAGCCTGTGGACATGCTGATTTATGGTTGGCAAAAGGATGTTAAGTTGATGAAAATCTTTAGTCTTAAAACAAAAATACTACCTGTGTTTGTACTTTCCAGACTAGTCAACGCTTAAAAGAGAGCCATGTAAGTAATTAAAACATATTGTAACTACAAAAAGGTTTAAGTCCTATCTTTGTGAAAAATGCAGTTACCTAAAATACATACAAAAGAATACAGCACAAGAGAAATCCCTTGTAGTGGGAACACAGTCTGAAAGAAGCTCCTGACCCAGAATGGAAGGAGATGTACTCTTAATGAGCACTGTAGTCACACTCCGGGAAAGGCTCCTTGCAACAGATCAAAAACAGAAAACCCACCCCACCCACCTCTACCAGCATCATCATATGGCAACAACAATGCAAGAAAGATTGCCAGCAACTACATTTTTTCAAGATTAGCTGTTCACATATAAAGTCACAATCGTGAATGTGTATCCTCAGCTCCTTTTTATACAGTAACAAAAGGATGCGCAACAAACCCTTAAGTTCCTCTCAAACAGGTATCCTGAAAAAACTGTGGACAGTAGCAGTACTGTTAGTGAATGTACATACAGATATAACCTCAAAGAACTCTAGTTACTGCTAAGAAACTTTTCTTTCTTTGAGCACTTACCTGTACATACATTCACATGTGACACAGTACCACACCACTTGCATGCCAAACCAAGGAGAACAAGTACAAAATGAGAGTATCATTCTTTATCTTGCCTGTGACAGCAAAACCATTATTTAAGCCTCAACAACAGAACTAACAAAACTTATGCCATCATGTGATACTTAAGCAGGCGCTATGATGCTGAATCTTGTGAAATTCAGGCTCCTGCCTTCCTCCCTTCCCCTTGTTAGGAGAGTCCTCTTGGACTTTCCCAGGGGGGAAAACTGGACAAGTTAGTTCATCTCCTGCCAAGAGCTTGTCAGCAGACAAACTCCTGAAGAACCCCACTGTGGTATTTAGGAGCATACAAACAGGATGGCTAGTAAGAATGTGCAGAAGACCAATAGAAAACAGTGGTAAAAAAAAGGAAAAAAAAAGCTTTTCTCAACTCAGAGTGATACCTATAACCCCATGAGAGATGCACGTGCCTGAACTGACACAAAAAACCTCAACTCCACAGTACAAACTCACTTTCACCACTGAAAGTTTCTCCTCAGCCACTTACATTGCTATTGGGATGAAAAACAAACAAAAAAACCTCACACTTTCTAATCACTAAGTATGCTGCACAGTCTCTCATCAGCTACGGCAGTTAAGGAAAGGAGCAAGCCAGAAATAGAGGAGAGAAAAAAAAAAAAAAAAAAAAAAACCAAAATCCCCAGTGCTGGTCAGAGTTTCCAAATAGTGGAGAGCTGATTTGGCTGGAAAGAAGCTAGCATTCCTCGATAACGACTAGAGTAGAAGCATTCCAAATATTTAGAAAGGGTCCTAGCAACCAAGGTTAGATTGACAAAAAATCCCAAATCTGCTCATGTCTTAAGGCAGCATCTTTCACAGAAGGCAAGAATAAGCAAGCACAGCCTACCAACAAAGAAAACAGCAGAAATAGCCCGGGGAAGTCCTAAGGATCCCAACCAGAGAGCTATGACTGTCTGTCACAAACTGCAAGAATGACCATACATTCAATGTAATACCGATGCAATATCACCAAAATGGAAGTAAGCACCACAAAGCACAATGCTCTCCTGTTTCTTAAAAAATTATGCCAAATTACCCTCTCTTTTTGCTCATAGCAACCAGGAGGAGGAAGTGGTGAAAATGGCTGACTGAGGAAAAAAATCCCAGGTGAAGAGGGGAGACGAGAAAAGAAACCATTCCAACAGGAAAATCAGAGCTCAATGAAGAATATTTCCTTCTACTGCTCAAGTAATCAACCACGCACAAGCGTTTCTCCAAAAGGACAGTAAGAATTTCTATCTAGGCAACATGGAGTCATGACACTTGGATCTCATTCTCAAATGCGACTGTGGATGCAGAGAGAAGTGACAGCAACAGCTAAGGTGATCTCAGATGGCAAAAGTACCCCATGAGATTACAAAACGTTGTCACATCCTGAGTGACTGATGCAGCTCTCTGATGTCGCTTCATGAAGCTCTATCAGTAGGCTCTAAAGTGGAGAAAGAACATTCTTTGAATCATTTCTTCTCTCAGGCCTTCCTCGCCTGAATGAAGGGCTTTCTGACATAACAGATACAATTCACTGTTCTTCCTTTTACTTTCAGGGTTCAGGATGACTGAAAATCCTTGTGATAGAACTGCCCCTGGAAAATTACTATATTTGTAGGAACTATGCTTTGGTGAGCTTCTCCTAAGGCCTATAGAAACCATCAACCTGGGGAATTAAACGCCCCTACAGGAGATGGTCAAATTAGCCCTCTAAACTTCAGGAAGAGATATGCTACTTACAATGTTCTTTAGATAATTCACATATAGTACATAGAAAATAGACAAGAATGCAGTTTGGGAGACAGAAATGATTTTATGTTTTGATATTCTGATTTCCCAGTTCAGAAACAGAGCTCAGAAATTTAGCTAGCAGGTATTTCTGGAGATCTAGGGCTTCAAGACACAACAAATAGCACATCTGCGCCTCTCTTTGTCAAGCACTGGAGGCACCTAAGGTGATGATCCAAGACAGGAAACAGATCTATCACAGGAGGAGAATAGCTTGAAAACATGTGCCAAGGTCTGATACAGAAAAATCAGACTAGACTGGAGAGAAAAAAAATGTGCAGACAGGCAAAATAACAAAACCACCGAGTTCCCACCATCTCTCTTGTCAAAAAACACAAAGCAGTAGAAACTAGGAATAATATTTTGAAAAGGATATAATATAACAGTTTAAAGTATAAAAAACAAACAAACAAACAAAAAGGGATCCTCACGAAACATACTCCAGGGTCAAGTAAGTAGTTCAAAGGTCAGATGGTAAATCTTGGGAGAGATATGTCCAAAGTACATCCTATGGATATTCATTTGAATGAAAATGTTTCTTTTGAGACAAGTGTCTTCAATACAAGAAGTTTCTGTGGCTAGACACCGTATGTAAACGTATTCCATTACCAAAAATAAGTTTTTTTTTGTTTTTGTTTTTTTTTTTAAAAAACATGCAGCTCCTTGACTAAAGGACCAGTTCCACATCATATTCTTCTCTACAAAGTTGGAAAGTCCAGGACACGAACACCATTACTGCACTTGCTGGGCTTTCTGATATAATGGGTACAATCCAGCACTCTCGTGTTGATCCAACCACTGCTTACCATTTCAGTATAAAAGTCTTCTTCAGGATTCAAGGTGTCTGAAAATCCTTAATGCAATAATCAAGGATAACTGCCCTGAATCTAAATATCTTATCTGGAGATCTCATTGCTTTCTGTTTGGAAATGACTACCTGAAGTTCCCATTACAGATTTTATGGCAATGAACCCTAGCAGAGATCTTCTGCAGACTGCTACAAGTACAGAGCCACCCTGAAACTGTCACTCAAAGCCACTGGAAAGAAGGCATGTCATATGTGGACTCAGACCGCAACAGAATCTATGCGGAGAAACAAATCTCAGGTACTATGAAACACCTACGTGCCAAGTAAGGACCAAATGGTCAACTGTAACCGAAACTCCGTTAGGCATGGGATATTTTTAAACCCATGTTGGGTCAAGATGACTGTCACGTGTAGCGTACTCAGAGCCTCAGTTAATCCTGCAGAAGAAAAGACATTATTAACTCTGTCAATATCCAAGATTTGCCAAGAACGCTTCTGATGCATCTACACAAAGGCAACAGTTTGAATTAGCCAGCTGTTCAGATATAAACACTTCCACCCCAATCTTTTTATGGCACACCACATTAGCAATATTCCAATATTGATGTTTGTTGCTTTTGCTGAGTGTACTATCATTTACTATGAAAGTGTGCTGGTTCTGATGCACAGAAAATCTCCTTATGAATACAGACATCTCCAGGACATCGCTTTGTTTCACTGGAAGAAGCACAACAGTTCAATGTGCTCTAGCATTGCACATTCTCAGTACTTTCTCCAAACCATGGCTAGACCGCTGCATCGTACAGAACATGAAGTTTGTCGTCTTCACCTTTACTTGCAGATATAATGAACTATAATGATCCAATCTGAAGGTAGTGATGAAACATGAATCAGTGTAGCCATAATCTACTTTTACAGGAAATGAGTTTCTCACAAAGCAAGTGGAGCAGGAATGCAATTTTTCACTACTTGCTCATTCAGATAGCAAAAGGAGTCCCACAGGGCTAGAGGCTTCATATTGTACATTCTTGTCAGTGTCACTATTTTCTCAGAACCTTCAAATGAATTGCAGCTCTCCTTGGTACTTACATCACTTGAGTTTTTCAAATTGCTCTTTAACTTCCTTAATAAGTCTTCAATTTCTATTAAGACTACATTCTGATTTCCTGTGAAGAGTGCCAGTGGAAAATTAAATTTCCCCCATTATCTTCTATGGTAACAACCGATGGAAAACAAATCAAAAACTTCTTTATTCTTTTACCATGCTTTTAATTTTGAACTCCATGCAACTTAAATATTGCCACCACATCCTCTTGCTTCTACTGTTCCAGATGTATTTAAACTGGAGGTTTTTTTCCTCATCATCTGAGTTTTTCCTTTAGGCAGTTTTGTTTTGGTGACACTTCATGTTTTACCACAGTAACTCAACCATAAAAACAGTTATTTTTATTTATCTCAGGGAGAGATGAGGGGAAGGAGAAAAAAATAAAAATCAAACCTTCCTTCAAATACAGCATTCTTTATTTATTTAAAGACTAGTTCAAATGAGAAGCTATAAAACTAAGCCTGTTTTGATTTGTCACTTTGGATCAACAGCTTCAGGATAACTCTGACAATGACTGCACATGCAGGAGTCACTGTTATTCAATTAAGTTTAGTCATTCACACATGAGCTACCACTAGTAAACAGCTACCCTAATCAAAACATGCAAAACAGGAGAAACAGACTTTTTTTTTTTCCAAGTTGTGACCAATACAGCGTCCCACAAGCTAGTATCAGTTTGTCTGAAGTCAACAACAGCAACAGATTCTTTATTTCCTTTCATACTTTTACATACCTCATCCTTCATTATTTTGTCATTTCTTTAGTGATTTGAAAATTATCAGTGTAATTCTAGGAATATATTATAACAGTCCATTTCATGTACACCGTCCTTCCATGAAATCTTCTGATAACGTATGTAAGATTCAAAAAATGAAGTCAAAAAATGTATCACTTGATGATGTTGTATTTTACTTCAAAAATGCACTTGTTTTTAAGAGGTATTAACATCCACTATTGAAAAACAACTTTCCAAACATGAATCAAGACTGAATTACAACATTCTGCAACAAATACCTGATAAACAGCTGGATTAAAATGCATCTCAAATATGAATCCAAATAGCTTACAGTCAATTTCTGCAGCAATTGTAGGTTAAAGATCTAGTTTCTACATCACTATTTTAATTCTACTTAACCTGAAAGGGATATCCGATCCACGCTAATTTTTACTTATTACAGTAATATATCTGCACCTCCCTCTACTCTGAGGCACCATCTAGTATTTGTATTATACATCTCAGAAAAGAATTTTATATTGTATTCCAAGTCTATAAATATTGCCAGACTTCTTTTCAGAGATAGATTATCTTACAGTAGATCATCATAAACCGAGTTGAAAATCTCCTTGTTCTTGGCTAACTTACTTTTTCTTAATACCAAGAACACTTACACTCTTCTTTTTAACAAGATGTCTTTTATTTTTTGTGATTCCCTGTCTTGGCCACCTCATACTCTTTTATTCAATGCCCATTATTTCATACGGTGATGAAGATAAAAATGACCATCTTCTACTTTTTAATGACTGTCTTTATCTCAATATAGTCATCATTCTTAAATGCACAGCAGAAACCTAAGCCTGCTTTTTCTTTCCTCTACTAACAGATACTCTTTGCCAACTTAGTCTGAGGTGGGAGCTTTTTACTTTTTCCTGAAATTCTCAGCTATTCTGTAATCTATGGGTAATAAGCATTTTCGATGCTGGCATACAACACTTAACCAGTACATCGATTTTAGTCAGCCTTCCACAAACCCAGACTGTATGTGAAGGTTTAAAAATATAAATTCCTTCTATTTATCCCTTGAAAAAAATAAAAATAATAATAAATAATAATAATAATAAAAAAAAAAACTAGCCTTCCCCTTTGGTTCACCTTTCCTATTGCCACAAATGTAAACATATCTCATTCACTTAATTCAAAATGTCTGGTCTAGATGACATGCTGTCGATCTTTGTCATCATTTATCTGTATGCTTTCTCCTGCTGTAATGAATAATTACCGGTTCTTGCCTCTCTTATCCAGGATAGGAGAGTCTCCTATGAAGTAAAACTAGAATCCTGCTCTCATCTGTCACTTCTGCACAGCAGCATCATACTCTGCTCCCACAGGTAAGAAGGTTTCACATAGACAGTGAAATCCTTTTTTTTTTTATTTTTTTTTTAAAAGGATACTGTACTTAAATACTTTCACACACCTATATCCACTCTATAAATTACATCTTTCTTTTGATGCTTAAGAAGTACGTGCCAACAATCAGCCAACTGCCTTACTATGTTTGCTGCTTACAGTATATTAATTAAACACGAGCACTACATCCTGCATTTTACTTTTGTCTTTTTCACTATTGCAGTCTTACATAGTATGTCATCTCTGTACAGTCTAAGAGATTTTTTCACAGTTACAGATGTATACAATTCTCTAGACACAGCATCTTTTAACACTGATTTTATGTAATATTATAATTATATAAAACTCCCAGTTATTTTTTGTTTAAAAAAAATAGCTTTCACATAAGTTCTGGAGGAATATGACACACTAGTGTTCAGCACTCTTTTATACTAACATTTTATAAATGTTTAGAGTACAGAAAAGTCTCTAGCCTTAAAAGAGAACTATACTTACTAGCTTTGCTTGCTGTGCATTCACTGGATCACCATACTGCAGTAAAGCTTGAAACTGGTTATTCTTTGTGAATGTGATTATCTTCAATACAGCACCAAATTTAGAAAATATCTGTCAAAAACATCATAAAGTTTTACACACAAGTTCCTGCCAATCACAGCTCGAATTAAAACAAAATTTGGCTTACCTGATGAAGAACATCCAGTGTTACAGGATAGTACATGTTGTCAATAATTATTCTAAGTACCGGACTCTGAGCTGGAGTCACTGCACTCTCACTCACAGTGGTCCCACTTATGGGAGCATTTGTTGCCTGCACAGCTGTCACTGCCTGAAGAACAGCTTGGGCTCGCTTTAAAACACAAAACAAAGACATTTAAAGAGATTTTATTTAATATTTCAAGACAATAGCTAGAAATTAATTAACAATATTCATATGGTTATCTTCAGAAAAATCAGAGCTACAGACAGAACATAATGCAGTCCAACTCTGTGAGAAAATGAAAATGAAAACATCAATTAAGCCTTCAAATGGCACAAATATCAATCTTCCTAGTAGCAAGCTTATTGTTCTATTAATAAGGACAAAAAAACATACGATTTTGTGGATGTCAAGTCTCCTTACAGACTCTTTTATAGAAAAAAGCCTACAGAAGCCAATTTTTATCATGTTTTTCCACAGTTCATATTACAGTTAACATTTCAATTCCATTTTCATTATGTAGAAGGCTCTGAGATGAAGGATAATGCTAAACACTTCCTAACTTCTCAGTTGTAACACAAGGAAATAATGCACAAGACTGACATTGTCCAAAAGTAGTAGCCATAGAGGTAAACAACCTGGTGTCTGTTATTCACCCTCTTTACAAAACACAAAACCCTGTTCAAGTGTGGCTTTTTTTTTCCCCCGATTGTTTTCCTTCTGAAACACAAGCAGGGTTTTAGAAATTCAGAGGTTAATGATGACGTCATAAAAACACACATCTACATAACTACTTCTACTGCCAAAACTGAAAGCATCAGAAAGACTGAATGTTTTCTGAGGAAGAAAACATACATGCGGAAAAAAAAGGATTTCCAGTTATACTTCCATTAGAGCAGTTTTATGAAGCAAAACAATACAAAACAAAGAGACAAAGTGAGCACACCAACTAAAAATTATAAGCAATAATAACCACCATATTAATTCATCCTGTATATTTTAAAAGGTATTAGAGCTACTACACAATTTCATGTCTCGCAACTTACATGATGCTCCTCAAAATGAAATCAATCAATGAGTGAGGAAAGTTTAAAAAAATAAAATAGACCTGGTGAACACTAGTTGGGAAAACAAAATTTAGCTCTATGTTTAACATTAATCACTGTAACTCTGTAAAAATGCCTTTTGATAACAGTACATTCTTTTTTTTCCCTCATGTATGCAATACACGAATTTCAACCTGGCCAGGTATTTGGCTGAGTTGCATATTTCCTACTCCTCTGTAAGCACAGAAGAAGCACGACAATTAAAATTCACGCCTTTAAGTGACTTGCAAATTTTAGACTACAACATGGAGAACCAAAACTTGTGAAGTCATTTTTAACATGACCTTGTTATTCGTGTATGTTTATACATCATGCTTCATTGCAGGTTAGTGTAAATACATGACTGAGTGAAGGAATGTGCAGGAATTAACATCGTCAAATACACATAACAATCTATAAAATTATTACAACTTAGCATTTTTTTTTCAAAAGAGTTCAAAATAACATTTAGTATTATATAACTAGCCACTTTTGAAGATATTTGAGAAGCATGTAAAGCTTTTTTAGTTTTGAAAAATTGAAATGGGTTTTAAAAGATCAGCTACACCACTAAAAGTCTTACATTTTTTTCCTCTAAATGTTGCAATGTCTATGCAGGAAGATTGAAAACATGCATTTAAGACAGACTGATGATTAAAGAGAATTAATTACAGAGGCCATTTTAGTCTCAGTTCTTCCAAGTCTAGATGCTGTATGAATCGAGTTAACAGATACTTGTTTTAAATCTGAGCTTAAATGCTCCTCTCCTTGTGTTTTGATGTCTCACAGGAAAAGGATTTTCATAGAATTATAAACCTGACATGAGAACTTCAATGGCCCCTTTTGAATCTGTTCACTCAGACCAAACTAATTCTGACTGCAGAAATAAAAACAATCTTGCAAGCTATTATTATTGAGAAGTTCAGAATACTATAGTCTAACTGAGCTTTTCCTACTTTCATTATTACTAAAGGCCTGGCTGTTTAGAGTACCCTTGGTTAAATGTATTTTTTTTTCTATCTTCTTTATAGCTAAGACACTTGCACCTTTCTCCAATTTTCTATCCTATCTTTCTAGTTATATGTACTAACATCATGACATCTTCATATCTTACTGGTTGAACATCTAGAAAAAGACAATTTTAAAATGAATTTGGCTGGATGAGACAGTTTTCAAATACAGACTGAAAATGTAAGTATCCCCGCAAAAAAAAAAAGACAATTAGCAATACCTGCACTGCCTTTATTTTTCCTTACAGAGGCATGAATATTCAACCACCTTCTGGTTTATAGAATGCCTCACGAGATGCTACTTACAGAATACTTACTGCCAAGTACCTGTCTATATTCTTCAGTTCTGGTTTAAAGAAAGATCCAAAAGTCTAGGAACACAACTGTTAAAACTGAGCATCAATTGGTATGGTGGCATAAACACTGCTGAAGAGCCAGCACATCCCGTACGTTGAAATGGTGGGCATGTGATGTACACAAACCACCATCACCACAGAAGCCAGAGGACAATGTCAGAGAAAGCTTCTTCAGGCAGCATACCTATCTACTATAAAGTGGTGTGCAGACAGAATTCATCCACCATTCTCCGCCCCCAAAATAAAGGTATTTTCCTTTATAACTGACATTTTGGAAAAACGGAAATCAATTTGTGAGAAGAACCTTTGACAGACAAACTATCAAAAGTTTCTAAGGAACTGGAATGTTTAGAAAGATCAACAGGAAAACCAATACTACTTGATCTGAACCAAGATGTCTTTCAACCGATTACCCTGAAATTATTTTTAAAGGTAACAGCTACAAATTTACTATTTACATACCTTATCTAAGACAGGACACCAGTAACAGAAAATGTAATGTGGTACTTGCACAGTCTTTTGTAACATCAAGGGAATGTAAGAAATTAACCTTAAAATAATAATTTTACTTGTGGTAAATCAATGTTTTTTTTTCCCCCCATAATTTGTAAGAAATGGTCATCACATTAGGAAAATCTATTTTGCAAAGGCATTATTTTTGCTTATTTTCCTGTTCTACTAGAGCCAGCCATATACATCTATCTTTATTTTAAAATAGGTTCTGCAGAGGCAAGAACTTTTTTTTCCCTGCTATCAAGTACATTTGTCTCTACAGTGAGCATTAACATGTTCTTCAGGAACAGCAGATCATATAAGCTGACACTACCAGTGCCACCAGAGCGATCGTTCAAAAAACTGAAACATAGGCATTAGTCATTATCACTATGGAAATTCAAAGAGGTATTAGAATCTCAGTTGTCAGAATTAAAAACTTAAATTTTTTTCATCCTACAGTTTCTAAACTAAGATGAGAACTTATTTTATGAAAAAAATTAAAGTTAAGACATCTTCACAATTTTTCTTTTTCCATTATGAAAACACTAAAAAAATTCATCCTAATGGAAAGATCCCATAAAAAGCAAATCCCCTTCAATATCACAAAATGGAACAATCATAGGTAAAACTACCATAGTGTTTGAATGGGGACAAAACCAGATGACTTATATATATGCTACATGAGCCAAGAATACACGCTATGAATTATGTTCTACTGTCTACATTTCTAACACCGCATAACAGTATACCTGGTTCAGTGCGTTATCAGTCTTTAGTTCTTTATGATTGGAATACTGGATATAGATAGGTTGGTTACGAAGATGAGGTGTCACAGCAGAGTAGTAATTAACCATAGTGATAGCTGCTTCTTCTGTAGCGAGTTCCAAAAAAGCCTGTAATACCAAGATAAACAAGTAAATTTCAATATTTACAAAGTAGACAATCTTCATATTAGAAGCACAGAAAAAAAAACACTTAAAGAGGTTGGATAAAATATTTTGCCAAATATCAGTCTCTAGAGGATGTCATTCACCACACACCAACTTTATTTGCTAAGATACTTCATTCCAAAAAGTCATCTGTGAAGATACAGAACTGAATATTTATCTTACAGCTAACTTTCAACTTCATGTAGCTGCTAACCACCTTACACTCCCAAACAGAATTTACAAGACAGGGTAAATCAATAAAAAAAATTTAAGGAAAGAATCAAAGGCTATTTTTTTTCTTTAATACTTACTGTTGCATGACTTATTTCAATAGCATTTAACATCATATTTAGAAACGAGAAGGTAAGCACATTAAAAAAAAAGGCAACAAATTACCTGATTTTTCCCTTTCAGCATCAGGATGTTGGTTACCTTACCAAAAGGTAAACCTAAAGCAATAACTTCTGTTTCTGTCACTTCCCCAGGCAATTTTCTGATATGAAGAACACGAGAAGGAGCCCCATCCATTTTATCGTCACCTTTGAATTTCTTGTTGTCATTACCATTGGCTGAAAGACATATTCAGACTCTTTGAAGAGTTTACTGCTATTATTATTGTTTTGTTAAAATGCTTTTCATTATAAACATGAGAATTTTTAAAAGAGCCACCTCTTAGTCTCATCTAAATAAAAATCAAGGCTTTAGAACAAATTCTGAAGAGGCAACTGGAAGAACATGAAAAAGCGTTACACAGTTCAAGTCTGTTCAAGACTAACTCAATAGCTCTCTGTGATAACTCATTTTCTAAGCAAGATAAAAAACACAGCAAATCTTTTTCATCTCACTTTCAGTGAAGTATCATAACGCCATATAGGAATACTAATAACAGCTTAGAAGGGCTTGCATAAGAACTATAAAGTATGTAAAAAAAAGTTATAGATAAACCAGAGTTGGTTTTTTTTTCCCCCGAAAGGAGAAATTTGTCAGTGGAATAAAGTGACCAGAGATGCTCCTGAAGGAAAGTTTTAAGGACTATTTTCGCTAAGGAACCAGACACAAAGTATGAAAGTTTCAAAGCAAATTTATTGATGATACAAATACAGGTAAAATCATTAATGCTGAGAAGGATGACATTGGAGAAAAGGGATGACAGAGGACTGACAGTACAGAAGTCTGATGAAATCTACAATCACATAGTTTAAGAGTCAAGTACGGAAGTGACCATTATGAACTATGGGCTCATCCACAGAAAATGAAAGACCAGCTAATAAACACAATGCAACTAACAGGGAGGGAAGAAAAAAAAAAAAGCCAGACAATTTTCCTAGCAGAAACACGGAAAAATGGAAAAATTAACATCATTGTACAAAGCACCAGGAATATAGTTTGGAATGTTGTGCAGAATTCTTGTACAGATTTCTAACAAAATTCAAGAAAAAAGAACTCAAGCTGGAACATATGAAATAAAGAGTTAAAACAGTCTAGAAAAATATTATTTGCTTTGGCTAAAAGGTAATAAAACTGCTGCCTATGTCACTGGAGTAAACGTCAGAAAGGGTTAAAAGCTAAAGAACAACACTGTCTTAAGATACATGGATATTAATGAATTAATGCTGGAAATCAGAATGCATTTAGATCTGAAAAAAGCAAGTGTGAAGATTTCCTTTTTGTATTTCTGGCTACAATACATGCAGCTGATAGTGTGAGATACTCAATTTCTCATTTCATCTTACAAGAGCAGTCCGATAGCTACCTACCAAAATAAGCCAAACAAACAAAAAACCTGTGATTAGTAGAAAAATATATGTAATTATTAGGGTTTAAATTCATGGGTTGATGGCAGATACCGAAGAGGATTTAAAAAATAAAATTATGAACAAGACTACTTTCATTTTATTTACTACCTAAAAAAATTAGAAGAAATAAGGCAGGGGGGTGTCAATAGCAAGCATTTATGTTAAATTCTCCAACAGCCTCGCCTTTGTAAGAAAGCTGATGGCTGCGATTTCCAGAGGGAAGAGAATAAAGAAGTCCTCAATTATCACTCAGCTGTAACTACAGAACATAATTCAGATTTTTATGTCCAGGAAAGTCATTTAGACCTAAACTGGTCTCCTGCATAAAAATATTTCATTCATATATGAGTGAATTGAGAACAGTAAGTTTTGCTGAGGGTATACCTAAGTCATAATTAAGAATGTAAGCTTTTAACTCAATTTGCCTACACCAAGCCAACTCCTTCAAGATTAAAAACACAGAACGGAATGGACTCTTATTTTTACAAGTCAAGAATATCCACTCTCCATTCTGCATCCATTAGCCAGACCAGGTAACACATTTAACTAGCTTTTCTACACTTCCAGCAAAATCAGCAAACTGGTTCTCTGAGCAAAGGTATGAACAGTTTCCTTTTTCAGCAATAGGGTCATTCTTCATACTTCCACTACAGGAAGTGCTGGAAAAAAGAAAAATCTATACATCACGAGTTATTTCTATCACTCCCTTTTATCTTTTCCTAACAGCTAAACCTCTCCATTCTAATTGGAATGTTTCCACTTCCCACTTCAGCTATCTTTCTTTACTACGCTTCTCTCTAATTACAATCAAGATTGATCTAAATCTAAAAATCAAGGTATTCTCCTACTGAAGAACAATATGCCTTAGAATCGGGTCATACCTTATATTAAAAAAAATAAATTAATACTCCAGAACTGAGCTTTTTAAAAAAGTTCTTTCATTGTTGAACACTTTCTAAGCCTTTTCCAACTTATTCTAGCAAACAACAAAAACCCTATGACATTGCAATTGGTCAAAATTCAGCTAGCAGTATGCAACCAGCAATGCTGTGAGAGGATGAATCACTGCAATAGTATATATTTTGTTTTGCTGTGCTGCTAAACCTCATAACTACTGCTTGGTTTCATGTATGTGGAGTTCTAGGAAATAAAATGTTCACTTTTAGCTTTTTGAAATCTTCCCTCATCTCCCAGTACACAGGATGAGGAATAAAAAGGAAAAAGCTAAATTCTAGATCAGTGTTTTCGTCAGGCTCTAGAAAGATCTCCATCAAAAATTAAAATGCTCAAAAACAACTATTCCTACTCAGTTTACTTTCACCTAGAATTAAAAGAAAAAAAAAAAAGACTATCATGTGAAGAGAAGTCTTCCAACCATATTCTAGTCAATTTTTGTCTGCTTATAACGGTAATTGCATGTTCTCGTTTTTCTTCTTCACAGAAGAGAAGGACAAACTTAGAGGGAACACAGAAGAATTTAAAAATACATACTGAGCTAGGATTTGAAGTCTCTTTTTAGCCTGTACAAGACCCTAACCTGTATCATTTTTTGAAAACGTGGGGAGAATGAGCTTTCACGTGGCCAGATTTCAGCCATTCAAATTGAGACAGGACACAATATAGCACTTTATCCTAAAAACCACAGGCAGCCAAAGTTATGAAAAAGTACTTTCCCTTTTCACCTGAAGCTCACTACACAACAGCCTTGCCTAGGTCTTAAATCTCTACAGAAAACTAGAAGAAAACATTGTAGAGAATGGCAGGCTTAATGTATTACAATCAACACGTTACAAACAAACTCACAACAAGTAAGAGTTACAGTGATAATGAAAGTATATTTCCAGTGCCTTTTTATTCTTAAGCTTCTAAGTAATCTGAACTCATTACAAGTTTCAAAAATTAAGTATGGAACATTAACAATGAGAAATGAAAACACAGAACTTTGACATAACTTTTCCACAGAATAATGTTCAAGAAATTTTTAATTATTTTTTTCTTTTCTTTTCTTAAGACTAAAGCCTGTATTTGGGTTAGGCTTTAGGTAATCCCAAGTTTACTATTAAAAGAATCATTGGCCAATGTATAACCACTAACGCACACAGATTTGCAAATAAATGCATCTCCAGTTCCTTTAACAATTTCTGTAATACCTGAATACATTGCTTTGCAACCTATAAGCCTTCCTGTCTTTTTTTTTTTTTTTTTTTCCTCCTCCATTTTACAGAGCTTTTCAACCTTTGCTGCGGTAGCTTTAAAGAACAACTTAAAAATATTTTATTGTACTGTGTAATATCTTTTCCTAAAGAGCAGTCTAGAGTTTAAACGTGATTCATGTATTCAAGTCTCTCATATAAGTTTATTTTTAAAACTACCTACACTCAACACTTACTAAAATACATAAAAATAATAATAAAAAAAAAAGAGAGGTATACTGGAAAGTGCCTGTGCTATAGTGTTTAAGATAAAAAGTAGATAAATATAGTAAAAATAATACATACAAAAATATACAGGATTATGCACTAAAAAAAATGCAAGACAAAATATGAGTGGTCACTTGAGGACCTCTGGCAACAGCCACTCCCAGGGCTGTGTAAATGCCCAAAGAAAGCTTTCGGCAGTAGGGCACGTTAGCCTGACAAAGCTGTTTATCACTTACTGGGAGAAGCATACCTTGCACAGTGAAAGTTGAACTGAGGACATTCACGAAATGAAGCCACCAAAATTTACCCCAAAACATTTAACACCAGATTTTAAGAAGACAGAAGAAATTAACACAGCACTAGCTATCACTGCACTTCTTCAATGCAGAAGAGAACACTTACTTTTTTTAACGTTCAGTTATCCAGCCAGCATAGCCTAACAGTAATTTACTATTTCAATAATGGCAGTAATAACGTGTGTCATATACTACATATGCATGTACATATACGTGAATTTTCAAAATATTTGTCAAATGAAATCAGCTTTTAGGACTATCAGTAAAGTTTTTCGCACCATATGAAACATCTCTGCCGAACTTTATACAGTTTCTTATTTGCCATTTTAAATGATACTTCTCAGCTGAAGATACATCATTAAGCTGCAGTTAGGAACAGAAAACCAGTGTTTAAGACATGGGAACACAACTTGTTCTGAGCCACTGAAAGGTAAGTTCAGCTACTGCTAAAGCACCAACTTCATTCTCTAACAAAAAAAAGAGCAAGGCACTACGAATAACATTGCCTTGTGTTAGAAACAGACTGTATGACAATGTAACCTGAAAGATCCTTCTGGAAAAGGACAAAATTGCAGAAAATTGGGAAGGGTAAGGGGATGTTGGAAGGGGAAATCTCATAAGCCAACTAATAACTACTGCTCAGGAACTAACTGCTATTAAAGTGGAAGCTTATTGGCAAGGAGCTATTTCATCAGGTCGTTTGGCTTTTACAAGACTTGAAAAGCCTGATCAATGCAAACTTCTTTCCCCTAACACTTTTTAACAACTATAAAGATGCACTAAAGAGCATAATGCTGCAAAGTCTACTGAGGGGGGAAAAGAAAAAAACAAAAACAAAAACAAAAAAACACACAACTGAGAGAAGAGTATGACTACAACACACTGTTCGGTGTTAGTCCATTTACTAATCAAGTCACAGCCTTAAACATACAGTAAAGAAAAATCCCATGGCTCTGTGCCAATAAAACATTCAATTAAACAGAAATCTAAGCCTGAATATTTATTATATTCAATTCAGACTTACAGAACAGATTTTAGCTAGTTAGTTTCCATTAACAGCCACTGCGGTGATGCAAGCCCTCTTACGTTCTCCAGTGAGGAGAGGAAAAAAATCCTATTTCCACATGACATTGGTTGGCTAATTCTAAACAAAATCTTGTCTCTGCACATGGCATTCAAAAGCATTATTCCCCCATCTAAAGAGGATCCTGCAGTCAAAACATAACTGACATAAGCCACAGCCCTACTGCACAGCAAACCAAGTCAGTGACATTGAATGCAGCAGAGTGGACAAAGCCTATACATGGGCATTAGCTAACCCATCTGGATTCCCTGACATTTTTAGTTAGAAACTCCCATTTTGTTAAACACAGGAATGAAAACCTATGTGTGTNAAAATGAAGTACAATGTATGCAAAACATACGGTAAGTTTGTGGCATTCAAGCTATAAAGATTCAATGCTCACAGGTAGCTTCCAAAGAAGAACAGACCCGAAGTTCAGCACGACTCCTAGACAACAGCAAATAACATACTTCCTGCTGCTAACTATTTTAGAGAATCTATTAAAATAAAAGATCTCAGATCTACCTAAGGAGATCTTCTTTGTACACATTTTTTTTCCTCAAAATATATACAAAATAAATACAACCTAAAATGTTGAGGCCAAAACACAAGAGTTAGAAATCTATATATAGTTTTACCTTGAAAATACATGAACCCTTTATTTTAGACATGTAAATTTCCTTCACAATAACTGTAATGAATATTTACTGTATAAATTAAGAGCTACTGCAGTAAATATTCTTTTCTTCCTCATGCATTTTCCTCAAAATCTTGTTTCATATTTACACCATCTCGTAACACAGCAATGCAACTATGTGGCTGGGGCAAAGATTTTGCACACAAAAGAAGCTGTTTTCATCTATTACTTCTTAGAAAGAAGGAGGGAAAAAAAGGTAAAATTTCATCACAGGACTCTGACTATAAATCCCTGTATATCCGCAACAGTAAAAACTAATCGACAAACACCATTTCTGCAGAAGTTAATCTCTGTATCACAATGGTCAGTACACCCCAACAACCAACTACAGAAGAAATGCAAATGCTCATGCTTTCCTGAAACACTTATTTCATCCTCCAGTACAATTACTTCATACAGTAAAAACAAGAAGCTTACTAACAGCTTTATTCATTGTTGCTAACATAAAAAATGTTTCTTGTTTCACCTAAGCTGAATACACGAAATTCAATGTTATCAACAAGTAGAACATCAGGGCATATATTGACACAGGAGATATCTGACCAAGAAAAAGGCAACAGAATTAAGAAAATAGCAATGGAATTGAGAAAATATCTAGTTTAAAACTGTGGATTCTGACCTAACAGGAAGACTAAGTATCGCAGGGGTTACTGAAAGCAATCAGCTGCCTAAAACAACGGGCTAAGGAAATCACAGAAAACCACAAACTGTGAGGGTGGAAGACAAAGAGACCACTGTGGTTGCATTTGAGGTTTTCTAAAACATATGTACCTGGCCTGACATCACAGACAGAAGGTAGGAAGAGAAGACCTTTGGTTTGATCCAGTGAGAAACTCTGGCACAAGTGCCAACAGGTTCCCAAAACAAGGAAAATCGACTGTTTTTTCTTTTTCCATAAAGACAACTTTAAAGTTCAAGCTACAGATAAAATCTGGAATTCAGACTGTTTGAGACAGAGGAAAAAAAGTAGTGTACTCAAAACAGGTAAAAATCATGAAGAACGTAAAGTTCTCTAAAGTTCACATTTATTAACTCTAAAATTATAGGTTACATGTTCAATGCCAATTCCGCTTGTTTTTTGTTGCTGTTTCGAGGATTTTTAGGGAACATACTCTGTAAGATTTCGTACTTCAAATCACTTTGTACCCCATGATCCTTGTCCTGCTGGGCCACTACGACATTGTAGAAGTCTCACCACTTGAACTAAAGCATCCATCAGCAATAACCGATGGATTGTTACTCTGGATACAGGCCACATACAAAGGACAATCTTTACCAAACAGTAATAAAACTATCTCATACTACAAAGAATATTGCCCATCAGGAATTTGAGCTCAAATAAATAACCATGGTCAGGCAGACAAAAGATTAACTATACTGCTTTTAATTAGAACCAGCATATTTGCACACAGGATGCAACTGTTCTAAAACTCACTCAAAAGTTTTTTAACTACAATACAGTTATAATATGGTATAGTGGCTATTCAATGTTGCACGTGACAGCCCAAAACTAATGCACTTCATTTTGGCCCTTAACATATGTAAAAATACTATGGCTAGAGTGCAATGTAACTGAAATAGAATAAAAATGAATTATGGCATAGTGATGCAGAGAGAAATTAACTATATTAATAATGGCAACATTTTGTTTCTCCCATCCCAAAAGGGGGTTTTGTCTGCAGGGTTGGTTGTGTGTTTTTGTTGTTGCTGTTTGTTTTTTGTTTGTCCTTAACTTTCTTAATTTACAAAAAGACAATGTTTAAACATTCAGAGAATTAAAACTCAGTTTATCCACATGCAAATGCCCACCTGAGTCTGTAGAAAAATGTAAATTATAGTATGTTATTAAGTTATGATACTTTTCAATCATGTGTTGTACTTCTTCAAATCTTTCCAATTACTATTAATTGTAATCAACTTGCAAACTTCAGAAGTCAATTACCTATGCTAAGGCATCATTAATGTTAACTAATAACCAATTTTACTTAATGCGCTATCAAAAACAGCACATGTATGTTTATACCGTAAGTTAAACGGGGCACTTGAAACATTATTATTAGCTTGCATGCCTCAGTGCAAAGTATTCTGTTAATACAATGAATTACCTGTCAAAGTCACCACTAACTTTCCCTGCTAATGAAGTAAAAACAAGATTGAGATTAATAGCAACGTTTAAAGCTCCAGGAGTTTGGTGAGCTCAGCTGCAAAATGATTTTTGAAATGTTTTGACTGATTAAGCTAAATGTACACATGTAAACAATAAAAGCAGTGACACTACAGGAAAAAAAACTGCCATATTTTCTGCTTCAATCCTTTGTCTTTGATAAGCCAACTTCCATAAAACTTTCATCAACTTCTACTTTATAATCTACATCCCTTTAAAATGTTTTTTTGTGGATTTCAGCAATACAGTTCATGGCATAAGTACCTTCATACACTTAGCTGTTCCTAAAACTTCCATCAAGCAGTCCTCTACCTGAAACATGTGTGGCATAAAACTAACCCATCATAAAGGAAACACCCTTTCTAGTTCAACAGGAAAAGGGATTTTTTTTATATTCTTAGATTTAAAAGTTGAAGAATACAGAGTCCATAGTCAATTTTTTTTTTTTAACGTATCCTGGCTTCAGCTCTTGTTTCTCAGAATCCTGCTATCAAACCATATTTCAGTTTACCTAAACTGCCCTTCCAGTCATCAGCTGCTGTGCGTAAACATGAAAAAATGAAGTCACAGTTCTTATGAAAGGGTTATGCTCTCCAAAGAGATGAGAACCAAGCACGGTTATGGCAGAAAATAAAAATGGTCTCTGACAATATTTTCAGAAAAGCTAAAGGAACATGCTAGTACTAGTGCAAGGGCTATGGCTCTGACAACAGGCCTTCAACACAATGTCAGCTCATGATAACAAAAAAAAAAAAAAGAAGCTGTCTTTCCTTGCAAAAAATTATGATCTAATAGATGGGATTCGACCACCAAATGTTTACAGAATGATGTTCTTCCATATTGCTCATAAACTACTTCTGTTAAAATAATAATCTTGTGTACTTAATAGATGTGTTTAACTTAAATGAAATTCTTCAAGGATAAGGACAGTAATAACAGGAGATGCAAGGGTTCAGAAGTGGTAAGAAAATTACACAGTCATCCTCAATTATCCAAGCCTAACTTTCTTTTGAGGCAGTTCTTTTACTAAACATACACAAAGTATTTAAGATAGTAACCTGACTTGTACTACATGTTAATGTAATTTACTGCCAACTTCTGTTCCAACTTCTATCTATGAAGTCTTGAGGATGGATACTGCTAACAAAGCTGTTTAGAAATTGTTCATGGAACGTGCCTCATATTTTGAGCAATTTCTTTGAACAGTCCAACATCCTGACAGTTTCCTGAACTCTATATTGTTTATCAAATTACCAGTGGTTCAAATAATCAGTAAGAATGCAAACCTAATGTTCGTCCAGAAATTTTGCAAGTTTCTTTGACAAGAAAATGGGGACTGATTCATAGCCAAGACTCTCCAACGGGCAAAGACAGTGTGCATCTTTCACACCTTTAAGAAAGAATTAGCACAAGAGTATTCTTAACAGCATTAAACTACAGTATTCTAACTGAAAGAAAGTTGAGTACAAAAAAAAAAAAAACACCCTCACAGAACTGTTACTATGATAAAAGGGTAAGATGATCGTTTTTAAAAACCTCGTGTTTAACCTTACCCCTAAAGTCACAATCCTTAAAGACACAGCCCACAATTCTATGGAAAACGCCAACTTCCATGAACACGTCTTTTGGTGTTTTTTTTGTTGTTGTTGTTGTTTGTTTTTTAAAAAAGGAGTTTTGAAAAACAAACTGCCTCAGACCTGTTGCTGTTAGGCAATTTGTTTAAATAAAAGTTTCTATGTACTGCAGAAAACGATGGCCAGGTTTCATAAAATCGGGACAGCAAACTCCAAGAACAGGTATTAGTTCTAAGAGATACAGAGTAGGCCAGCTTCTACAAAATGATTAAACTGTTTGTAAAGGAGGAAACGACTACAGATTCTCTTAAGAGACCCTAGAAGATCTACGATGGCTTGGCTACAGCTGAAAAACCCTTTTCACAGAAGTTTTAAAATTCTTCTACAGAAGAAGTGTAACAGGACTGAAGCAAAAGGAGCACTGAAGCAAAAGGAGGACATTAATTTAAACATAAAGAATACGTCAACTCATTTAGCTTCAGGAGACAGGTACAGAAAAATTAACATACCAGTTTCCATTTCAGGCCTAATTACTTCTGCGTCTACAATTTACAATTGTACAGGAAACCTGTGCAAGTTTGGAAGTAGTACTTCCAGGCTCCTGGTAAACAAGACAGATACAGATTGATATAATCAGAAATAACATTGAACTGTGGATTTAGCCTACTCTACAGGTTTTGTATGCTATTTAACACAGGCAGGCGGGCAGAAGAGAAATTTGAACACAATCCCAAGAAATTACTTAAAAACAAAACAAAAAGCCTCAAACCAAACTAGCCCCCTTCCCACTGACCTCTGTAGGAAATGGCTTGAATTGTAACACTGCATTCAGATATGGTTTTATTTGGCATTATTTTTCCCACCGTTCTCCTTTATGTATTACACAGTTAGTATGAAAACTTTGCAACAGGCAACTGATACCACAGGAGCTTATCTCAGGCCACTGCTGTTTGTTAATGAGATCTTTCCTCAGAAACCATTTATGGTTCCGGATGCCTAGAGACCTACCAAGAGGTCTCACGTGTATAAAAATGTAGACAATCAATTCATCTGAAAACTGTCTCACAAATCTTTATTCTTTGGTGGTAAAAAAAAAAAAGCAACTAAATCAGTGTAAAAAAAGGGGGGAACAAAAACACGGTGGAGGGTGGGAGAATTTGCATTTATTAAACACAAACTCTTCAGTATACATAATGGACTCTTCTATTTTAAGAGCTTTAAATAGAAAAGTTTCTGCAACTTTTTTTCTGAAAACTCAAACCTGTAACAGTCCCCACCACCACCTTTAGCTTTTAAATTTTTCCCTTTGATAAATTAACTTCCATTTAGTTTTCCTGAACTAAAAGTTTCTCTGAAAATACATGGAAAATTCCAAAACATTCAGTACAAACTGGTTTGACAAACAGTGACACTCCGTCCCCATCCCCAGTGCCCAAACCCAACCCCTTCCACACACAACTCCAACTCCTTTTAATTGCAGTTTCTCGTTGAAGCAAATTGCTGAAGCAGTATTATCTTGGACTGCAGAGTTCATCAAGAAAATGAAAAGAGGTACCTCTTTCAGAACCAGAAGAAAGCAAGAAAAGGAGAGGAGATAAACAAGTGTTCCAGGGGGTCTAGAACAGCTACAAACGCTCTTCTTATTTTTGTTCAATGCTAACGGAGTATCATCTCCTCACCTCTGGTTAGGTAACTGCCAATGGAGACGCTTCTCCTCCCTTCTGCCACCCCCCCCCGCACCCCACACTGCACTGCATCTAGCAATTGCACAGCCCCGTGGCCGATCAGCACGCTAGGAAGGTGCACTTCTTGGCAGCACAGTTCAGGGCTGAACCAGCTCACCTTGCAAGCACATGAGTGCCCCAACGTTGAGTGGAGCAGAAAAGTGACCAGTTGTGGCTTTTTTTCCGGCTTATGCCAGGGATGTAGGAAGAAAAAAAGCACAGAAGCGCCCACTCTGGCAACAGGCGCCATCACAGCTCAGTAAGCGTAACGTGAAACTGCATCCTGAATCCCAGTCTTTTGCTACTAGATTAAAAGGAAAGTAAGCAATCTGCTACTAGTATGAACAACTGTACTGCTCAACACAGATATGGGGCAGTAGGGCAAGAATATCAATCAGACACATTAAAACAGTGAGCCAGGCAACTATTTGGGAAGCCCAGCAACACTGATGCCATGTGCTACTTCCTCCACATCTCTAAGTAAAGGAAAAAAAAAAAAAAACCTTAAATATTCTTGGGGAAAAAAAAAACTGAGAGAAAAAGCAAAACTCTGGGGTGAGCCCTCAGATGGAACTCAATGCAAGTTCAACATTCAAGAGCATATACTGCAATAAAAGGCATTTTATTATGTGCCAATTCATGAAAAAATTTCTATCCAGCAACACCAACAATGTGACTGAAGAACAACCACACTCACTTTGCACTGACATTCCGAGGTTGTAACACTGCCATCTCAGACTGAAGGAGCAAAGTGAAATTTACTGCTTTAGCAGTCTAAATGAGAGCAGACCAAATTCTCTTTTCCGGAATCCGTACTCTGCTATGGATTACGGGGCAGCATTCTTCTCCTTAACACCCAGACTCACAGATGGCTACATGTGAAAAAGCGGATGTCACGGAGGAGTTGTTAGCTGTTTACCTTTAGCTGGTAGCTCCGATTCCTTACTTTGAAGGCAGTAGTACAAGACAAGTGTAATTTTTCATCCTGTTACCCACGAACAATTTGCTGTACAGACATCTGAAAGTTGCTTTTTGTTTTACGGGATTATTCTTAGATACCTGAGGTTTGGGAGTATATACAAGGTCACTACAGTCTAATGCATGCGAACAGTTTATCCCTCTATAGCACAATGGATTCTTGTTTCAGTGTTCTCCCCTTGTAAATAGGAAATGAGTCCAAGTACAAATGATAGATTTCTCCTTTGAAAGGGCATCACTTACCAGTAACTACCATGCTGCTCATGTTAGAGTTCGGGCTATTGAGTACACTGCCTGAAAGAAGTTCGTCAGATCCTCTCTAAAAAGAAAGAGACAGTAAGAGAGTTTTTTTCCTCTATTTTCTGATTTTTAAAGATGATATTAGAAATGTCATTTTGACAGGGAAAACCTTTAGAAGAACTTAAGCAAGCATAACCAAACCTATTCAGATTTGGCACACTTTGTCTTTTCAGATAAGTGCAACAACTTGAAATCTAAGTAAAGCAGTATATTTACATGGCAATCTTTGCAATGAGAGCAGCTTAAGCACAGTTGTTTCACCCACCAGTGAAATGCAGCCACCTTGAGATACAATAAGAAGTGCTGAACAGTAATTTTGTTCAGCATTTCAAATTATAATATTACAATCGTTTACTGTATACCCATAATATATTTAATTAATATTTTAATATTTTGTATGTTAAATTATTAGAACCAGCTGAAACTATACGGGAAATCTATACATACAGAAATATTGAGTTTAGCTCAGTTCTAAAATCCCTATTTGGAAAAAAAAAAAAAACAAAAAAAAAACTTGTCTTCATAGGATATTATTACTTTTTAGTCTGGGGGCATCCATTTGTCCTGCAAAACACAATTTAGGGCAGGGAGTTGCATCTTAAAACACGACAAATATCAAGTAAATGGTCTTTTTGAAGACTATTCAGAAGTAGGCTGGAAAAAAAAAAATCAAAGTAGGATTTATACTGAAAACTTAAAAGATAACCTTTTCCTCTCAAATTATTTGCAAGATGGGCACTTGGCATAGCTGAAGAGGCTTTTGCTACTTTCCCCTCTCACTGTTCCCCACCTTTTTTTTTTTTTTTTTTAAAACTTCTTTCCCCACCACTCAAAAAACCCCCCCAAAATATTTCTCTTCCTTCACTTAAGAAAAACAAAGTTTCTAAAAAGGAATAAACCTGACATCCTTTAAGCATTTTTTTTTAATTAGATCTTTCCCTACTTCAAAAGTATTTCTCCAACAGCCTCAGCACTAATCCAGGTAACTGCTAAAATGAAAAAGAGAAAAGAAACCAGTTACAGCCCATCTTCTTTATAAAGTGAAAGCTTTTTACTCTGTTATGGACACTGCAATAGAATCTCCAAGGTAGTTAGTGAATGTCTTACAAGGTACCTCAAAACTACATTCTAAATTAAGCCAAGGATTTCACCTTTCTTTGCAGCATGGCTGCAAGATGCATAAAATCAAACCTTCAGCGTTGCATCACAGTGCACTGTATGCATAGAGACAAAAAATGGCATGTTAAAGTTTGTTTAATCCATACCTGATATCCAGAAGCTCTTAAAAATAGTACATATGCGTATGCACACAGAGCCATTAAAGGCTACTTAATTTTCAACATCAGCTCTGAAGAATCTTTATGCAGTTTATGGAATACTCTTAGCTCTTAACTACCAACAAAGCTGTGCCTACCAAATCAACAACAGATTTCCTTGAAAAATAACTAATGGCTAACACCAAGAATTCTTCTTGTTCTCAATGCTAAGATAGATCTCCAATGAGATATAACTAAAGAAAAGTTTAGTTGGATGTAACTGAGAAATAAGTTAGAAAAGTTATGGAAACTCTCCATTACTCAATCCATATTGCTCTCTACCGTTACTATTATACACTAACACAAGCACTCAGTATAAACAACCACACAAGCATTCCTTCTTTCTCTTTAATGGCCTATTTTTCTAACACAGTATTTACATGGCTAGAATGTTTCAACGTTCAAGATTCCTAACGGTATTGCTCATGCAGTAATACTGCAGTTATTTCTGCTCACAGCTACCCACCCAGCCTTGCTTGGAAGCCCTTATCTGCAGCCTGGACAGCTCAACTCAACAGGCAGAAGCAGCAGCAGACACCGAATCCCTTCATAGTCAGGCATATTAAAATAATTCAGTGGCCATTTTGGTTTCCCTTAATATGCCAGGCATTAATTTGCAATGTACAACTGATACTACATAAACAGCTGAAACACCCCCAGTACCAATGAGTGAATGCTCTTCCGAAAACCTGTAGGAGCTTTACGATTCTGAAACACTTCACATTTATTTGAATTGTCTTCAGACAATTGTCTTCAAAAAGTTACCTAAATGAGCAACTCCTGACTCGTGGAATGCAAAAGTGATTACACAAACTTCTGGAACTTCTGGCTCCTAATAAATCAGGCTTTGAAAACCTATTAATTTCTTAATCCACAGCAGAGAAAAATTCAAAATGAACACTAAGCTAAACATTCAATAGTTGTTCAGTTGTTTTATGAGCAATGGAAAGAGCTTTCACTTCATTTTGAAACCTTTTTCATATTTCATGAAAATATTCAGTCAATTATAAGATTTTGTCATTACACTTGAAAAAGTTAAAAATTTTGCTTCAGAAGAACAACTAAAGCAAGCTTCTTTATTGGCACTTATCAAATATAAATAGCATCCGCTTTATTCTTACAAATCAGTGTTCACCATGACATCACAAGCGTATAGCAAATCTCTGCAAATTAACTCCCATGAATACTTGCTAAGCTTTTGGTAAAAGACAAAGATACCTTACCATGTGAGCAGATCATCTTACTATACATATATGGATATTTTTCCTTATTGCTGTTGTTATTATTTTCTTTATTTCCTTATTAAGCAGCCTAGACAGCCCTGTACTTCATTAAGTACATCATGAAGTACATAACTTTAAAAACAGCTATGCAGCAAAGGACACATGATGTACTTGGAAGTGATCAAATTACGAAAATCAAAAGCAGTTAACTGGTTGGTAATTGTTATTTACTTCAAAAGGGTTATCTTAAGATGACAGTTTAATAAAACAATTTAATATAACCATTTCAAGTAAGCCAGCATACTGCTGGCACTGCTTTGTGACACAAGCATCTTCAAAATTAGAGCAGAGATAAAAATAGTTGTTTTACTTACACCCATTCAGCAGCGATAAGACGTCATTCAATTTGTGGATTAGGGCATACGACCATTTTTATGTGCATTTTCTTTTAGAGGGGGATAAGCCAAAAAGGACTTGCACCTTGCTCCAAGGGCAAAGTTCTTCATCACTATCTCGAACGTGAATTTCAGAATTACAACCCCTTTTTCAAGCATTCTGGACTCAGTAGTCTTGTTCTCAAGCACATGACTTCCATTAGTCAAATCATCCAAAGTGAAGAAACCTTTAAATTAGTTTAGGTCAATTCTATTGAGTGTTTCAGAAACAAGGAAACCAAGCTCAGATCTTTGAAGAACACAGTGAATCAGATTCAATAAAGAATGGAAGATTCAAGAGTAATGTTCACTTAACGCTTTTCCCCATCTGTGCAAATTGCTGTACTGTGAACCAAGCAAGTTTGAGACTGTACAACAAGACTGAAGATCACAAACACACAGATTACAGAAAAGTCCAAATTTAAGTTTAAAACAAAAGCCAAACAAAAGCCACCACATCAATTTTCTTCTCAATCACAGACTGCAAAGGAAACTTCCTGTAACAGCAACATGGTAGAGACCATGAACATCCATTTTAACATGAGGGAAAGAGACTGCGAAGGACAAAATAAGAAGTACAAACTGCTATTGCACTCTTAATAGGTCATCTTCTGACAGCTAGTCCTCAACAGCAGAAGTTTTCAATGCCATATTTCTATTTCTGCCAACATCAAGAAGAACATTATTCTACATTAATCTTGCATAAAAGCTAAAACACTAACTGTAACACAGGTATCCAGAACATTTGTTCATGAATCCAGCATCTGCCAAACTACTACGACAAAGCAGATCGAGAAATTGCCAAACTAACTTCTTACAGTGAGTAAACCTTACATTTCTCGCAGTCAATATCGTCCTTTCAATGAAGGCCATGTTATCACACGCTGGCTCCAGTGACAGAGTATTTCCATCCATCATGTGGAAACAGCAGGTCAAGGTATGGTTTTAACCAACCAGTGAAATTACGCAAAACTGACATATAGGATCACTTTCAGAAAAATATGAAAAGGTTATCAACTCAGACTTTGAATACACATTTCAGAGAAACTTAAAAATATATATACACTAAAATTATTTTGTATATTGTAAATTGAAGACACCATTTCTATATTTCGGTTAATTTCTGGAAGTACAGTTGTTGTATATACTCTGGCTCTTCCACAATTCAAAAAAGAATTATACAAAGAGAAAGAAAAAGCTTAGGAAACTAGCTAAGCAAATTAGCAACTAGCTTAGCAAATTAATCTCTGAGCTCCCTGCTTTAACAGTCACAGTTAACTCAGAATCCCTCACTTCTTAAACTGAATTTATGTAGCTGGATTTCAGATCCCCCCACACCCTGTAACAGATTACTGTAAAGCTTCAAGCTATCACATGTTATAGTAAGCACCTACGTGATTTCAGGAAGTCACTATAGTCATACAATCCTTCCAGGCTAATCAAAAAAAAAAAACCCACTATTTAGAAGTCTCTTCCATCTATTTTCCTCACATTCCAGATAGGACTTCAAATATTTCCAACATTCCCCAGATCTCATTACATGCAACCCCTCACTCCACCCCCAGCCCCCCTCCCCCCAAAGGAGGAACAACTTGTAAATTTTGGCTTGAGAGCTACCGAAGAGGTTTAGTCTTCTAAGCATCAGAGTATTTTTGACACCTGTTTATAGAAGAGAAATATTATCAGCTCTTTTTACAGTAGTTCAAGGCTATGAAGACTCTGATAAGGTGACAAACTGTGTATGTTAAAGGCTTATCAGAAGTGTGTGTACATGGAGGCCTCTTCCCACACTACAAAACAATGCACTGATACTACTAGAAAGAGAAAACAAATAAACAAAACTGCACTTTGTTAAGAAGTCAACAGCATCATCTAAAATCATTTCTTGAAGTCCCATTAGAAAAGCTACCAAGAATACAAAAGATATTGAAAAATACTTTTTCGATAAATCCTCTGATTTGTGGTACGCAACACGCTGCTATTACAAACCTCTCCCAAGAGCAGGATGCTTTTGCCCTCCGCCACTTCCCTCCCTCCCCTCTCCCAGGCAGAGAAAAGAACTTGAGCCGCACTGCGTGGTTACCACTGTCATTCTCAGCCTACAGTCATGAATTTCCCAAGGGGTATGACAAGCCAGGAGATGGATCTCATGATTTAAAGAATTCTAACAGCATTGTAAAACCCTTCATTCCTAACAACATCTGGGAACAGTTCAAAAGCAAAAGCCCAAAACCCAGCAGTGTGGGAGACAAGTAAAAGCATCTGAGAATTCCAGCCCAGACAGTACACATTCCTGTCCAGCAGATACACACGTTGAAACCCACGGCTTCAACAGCCAGCATCTGAACGAACTTTGGGGACTGGATGTTGGAAACAACAGCACAGCATACTTTAAACCCCCAGACGCGGTGCTTATAAACTTTGTGTGATGGATCAGAATTTAATGAACGCCTTATATTTACAGGACACATTTTTAATGAAACACTGCATAAATACACGCTCACATACTCTTGGTGAAGAGGGAACACCTGCCCTGCCTTACGCTCTGACTATATGCACTACTATCAACACACATACACCAAATTACCTAACGAATAGACTGCTACACCTCTCGTATGTACAGGATCACATAAGGCTCACTTGGGACAGGACAAGCCAAGTTCATATATACAACCCAAAAGAAATTCAGTGCAGGTTCGTAGGTATTTTTACAAAGCATTCAATTTCAACTCTAAGCTTATTAACACTTCACCAGAACCTTACATACATGGAGTATGTCTACTTTTTTTGGTTTTGTTGTTATTATTAACAGACTACACAACTTAACCACATTAGCATGAAATCTTTGCAAATAAAGCCATGAGCTCCATGACTGCTTAATAACCCAACTACATCACTTGGCTTTAAATTCAGTGTGAAGTAACTCGATACAGTATGACCACCTTTCCATACTTCTCTTTTTCTATTCTCTTTTTACTCTCTATATTCTCTTTTTCCCCCCCACTTCAACTCTTTTTCATTCCATCCCCAGCCAACCAGACATTGTTTACATCTCCTAACAACTAACTTCAATATTTGTGCACTCATTTTTCCCAGTAAGGATGGATCTAGGAGAAAATTAAGCTTTTTTTTTCCTTGCAAGTATAAGCCCAGTATATGCCACAAAATTTGCAGAAACCGAGAGCATACAATCAAGGGAATCTTAGACGTCTTTAAAACTGAAATGAGACAAGCCTCAATTCCTCTGAGAAGCCGCCAAATTCTCAGTCAAAACAATACAAGAAAGCCAAATTTCTCAAAGCATCAAGGGGAACTATACTGAACCAGAAAGCGGAAGAGTAACACTGATGTTTACTGTCCAGTCTTTAATGCAATAATCAAGTTAGATATTCATAGAAAATCTGATTTTATGAAAGTATTTAAGTATCATATATTCTATGAAAATATTTTATGAAAATATTTGCACAGATTGTGCAAATGATATTTCTCTTCCTAGAACCCCCTCAACTAAGATGCAAGTACAGGTGTTCTGTAACAAAGAAAAAATAGGTGACTTCCAATTAGCAACCGACATCAAAACTTTCCTGTAAGCTTTCACAACATTCATGCCTATTTGCTATGCAGCACAAATTAATTTTCAACATTTTTCTTTTCTCTCCATTTTCAGCTCCCGTATTTTTCGACTTGTTATAGTAACAAAATGGGTGGACACTACGAAAAAAAAAAAACAAAGTTACAAAGAAAAAAGATTTGGAGTAGACTATCCTGAGAATAAATATGAAAGTTATCTCCAACAGGGTCAATTTCAAAATCTGTTAAAAAGAAAGCAGGTATCTTTCATTGTAACAAGTTTCATTTGTTTGTTTCTGTCACCAGGGACATACTCCTGCTGAAGAAACAAACACAGATGCCAGCTCTAACCTTCTGAACTTCATTACACTTCATTCTTACTTCACTGTTAGAATGTTCTGCATATTTTTGCTTTCTGCTGTTGCTACAACTAAGTATTATTGAACATAAAAGTTGATTTATAAACATTATTCTAGCTAAGACAAGATTAAAAGACAGTCTCTCCAATTCACAACCAAACAACCCGTTTTTCTAATATCACTTCTGCCCTTAGCAGAGTCTTTGTCTAACCTACTAGTAGCCCAATTATATAAAATACTCAAAAAAGTAGTTTAATATTTTTTTTTTAAATAAAACAGACCGTCACATGGCAGTTGTTTGTATGAGTGAATTAAACAATTTCTTATACTATCCTTCCCTTCCTCTTAAGTATTTAGAGTGACAGTGAAGGCAAAACAATAGATCTAGGGGAAAAAAAAAAAAAAAAGAAACCGAAGGGAAAAAGCTATTAAAATACATTTTCTCTTTTCGTAAGAATGGGCTAAACACATCTTCTGATAACTTGTTAGAATTTCTAATAAATTCTTTCTACACTTTTTTTTTAAAGTATACTGTATACAGTTCAAATAGAAAGTCACAATGTACCCCAAATGTTTCCTCCACGAGGAAACTCTCAATTATTAGTAGCAAAAAAACTGTCAGCATTCCATAATTTCGTAAGAGAAGAGAACCCCTCAGAACTTGAATTTTAAAAAAGTGAATAATGCTTCAAGATTACTTACAGACAATGCTAGTCTGTGCTTTCTTGTTTTTCTCCATCAGCTCACCTCTCTTCAGACTTGCACTGGTTTTAGCTACT
Source organism: Anseranas semipalmata (assembly GCA_013399115.1). Classification (NCBI taxonomy): domain Eukaryota; kingdom Metazoa; phylum Chordata; class Aves; order Anseriformes; family Anseranatidae; genus Anseranas; species Anseranas semipalmata. The sequence goes on from VXAA01002463.1 coordinate 524,055, forward strand.
GCCCTTCCCCCATACTGTTAAATTTCAGCAACCAGGAAAAAAGGGGACTTTGTGACACACAACTTTGGAAAACTAATAGAAAGTACTAGTTCCAGCATCTCCTACCCAACCCTAATGTAACCAACTAAAAACACAAAGAACTCCCTCTTTTCTTAAAAATACTACAAAGGTTGATGCTCTGGACTTTTGGAAAAAAGGCCTTTCCCAGATCTTCAAGTGCTACAAAACTATGTTTACACGAATATACGAGTTTTCCCTCCTAGGTATAACTGGGGCTGTCCACGCTTGGCAGCTGAAGCTCAGTTCTCGGCCAGTGTGTAGCCCAAAGCAGTTCTGCAATGTCACAAATTCCCAAATGCTATGTACCAAGTAATACACCGTGAAGGAATAGCTTTCTTTTTTTTTCCCCCTCCTCATCAGGTAGAGTGTCATAAGTAGACTGCAGCCATTCTGAAATGTGTAATGCACACACCCAAAATGAGTCACTCAATTGTTCAGGTCACATTCGCCGCACAGCTACGCATGCCAATCAGCAGAAAGATGATACATTAGGCTGAAGTGGGCCACACAGAAATACAGTTAAAAAAACAAAGAGAACTATCAGGTTCTGTACTAACCGGAAGCTCACCAGTAGAGTTATTCCCTGAACCTCCGTGAGGTATATTCTCTTCACCATATTTTATGCGCCTCAGAAGATTCTTGTAATTACTCCAGATAAAAGATACATTATATACTCCATACGTTCACTTAATCAATTGAAAAAGTCTCTATCACTACAAGCGCCAAATAAGTTTACTTATCCAGAGTAAAGCATCATAACTGTAAAGAGAACACAAGACAGCAATTCAAACTACAATTATTAGCTCCTGATACTAAAAATCTATATAGCCAGTGAGTGATGCAACATTTGAGATCACAAGCTAACTTGTCTCTGAATTTCCCTGAAGAGTTAGGAGGCCATTTTGGTTTTAGTGACTGTGGACCACATGCAATAAAAACAGAGCAACTTAGATGTACACTTTAAAAAAAACATTTTAAAACACAAACATTTTATATAACATGGCAATTTTCAAAAGGTATGCATGAAGAAATCTGTAAGATGTACAGAATTTCTTCAAGAAACTGAAAACTAAGGAAGTGTCTAATTATGTAATATATTGTCATTACTGGAAACGTTAACTGTTGTTCTACTCAAAAATTTACACAAACTGCTTATAGGTAATGGGAGTTCACAAAGTAACATCTGACAGAGCTAAAATTCATTTTTTTCATATTGTTGTCTAAATTGTAACGTAAGGGGTGTACTGTGTGCAAAGCGACATTTCCTTGCCTCCATTAATTCTAGGTAAGCAAACCAAGACTTTACTTATCAAATCAAGTATGAATTATTTCACATATGACCACAAGATGACTGGGTTTTGTCATGTTCTAATGCTTTCAGAAATGAAGCATCCTGCTTCTCTGACAGGTGTGCCCTCATTCCATGTTCTGATTTTGGACAGAACGCCACGTTTACTCCACGTAAACCAGGCTTTCAAACAGCATTTGTCATTTTTCCCCCCTTCGTTTTGTGTTCAATGTTTTCCTCAGCTTTTGGCATTAATTTCTGCTGACTCAACGTGTAAATAAAATAAAGATGGAACATTCAACAGTTTGATGAACAAAAAAATGCCTTAAATCAAATCAAACTACGCAGCCCAAATATATGTCAATAGCTGTACATTTAACAATCTCATTAGCAGGTAACTGTCACACTATGGGACTCTGAAAATATTATAAACAAGTACTGCTTCCACTTTATACTTGCCTTGCTCACTTACAGTTCCCAAAGCTCAAAAGCCTTTTTCAATTCAAAGACAATTCCCAGGCCACACTTGTTAACTTCTATTATTACTCTTTTTACGAATGGGCTTAAAACATAGCTAACAAACTCACTCTTCTGTTCAAGAGAGAAACCAGCCAGACAATAGTTAATACCATTTTCTTGTTTGTACTAACATCACTGATGATGATTTTGATAAAATAAATCAAATTTTCCAAAAAGAAGGGTCACAGTCCTTTTCTCCAAGTATAATCAAATATGTTACAAATGTGCTATGTAGGTGGTCAGCATATATACAGTAGGTACAAAAATCTCAAGAAAGCATACGGTCAAACAAATATCCTGGATAAGTTATCGTGTGCACGTACAGGTACATCCTTGTCTGCTTCTAATGGCTGTCCAATCACGATAAAAACAGTGCTAAAAGGGCATTAAACCTGCTGATGCAAGTCCTTGGACTCAAGAGCCCAATGGGTCCAATGGGACCCATTCCCAAAGCACCCCAAAGAACAGATGACAGCCATGGAAAAGCCACATAAATTTTCCTGGTTGCACATACCAACTATAGGTAAAGCGTCCCTCAACTTCACAGTGTCAGTTCATCAACAGCAATGAACAGCCACCAGAGGGAAAAAAAAAGGACAAATGTTTCACAATGCTTTCTACAAAATATGACTAAAGCCAACATTAGACTGCTACCCAAAATAATATATATGAATTGGCAAGAAATTCCATTTTCCATTCTTCTTAATGTCCTGAGATAGTTACAGAAGTTCCAGAAGACAGTCCACCTTACTCCTCCCATATTTAACAGCTTTCCTCAGAAGATCATCACTCTTTTTATTTTATTCCCTATACTCTGTGCACAAATAGATTGTTTCCTTTTTAAACCCAGAAAACAAGTCCATTTTCGCGTGGCAAAGAGCACACTTATATACTTGCATGCATTTCCTTGTATTTAATTTAATCACTCTCTGATACACCTGCCTTGCCTTCTTTCTTATATTAACAATTTAACTTCTACAATCAACAGAAAGGAGGAGTTATGTCATCTGAAGTGTCTTCATTTCATTGGCAAGCTGGTATCTGAAAACATGGTTCCAAAACTGTACTATACACAAGGTATTTCAGGAATGTTCAAAATTCTCATAAGATTCTAAGTCAGTCATATTAAGAATGAAATTGATACTGAATCTACTTACTTCTCCTGAATTAAGAATGTCAGAATTTAATGTTCAAGTAACACATGGTCTACCTGAAATTGCTTCTTCATTAGAAATGACTGAGGGCAATTTATATAATTGTTTTGCCCCATATGTATCCATGCAGTGCAGTTTATGTCTGAAAGACTTGAACTTAACTGTCAAATACATTCCTACAGTTTTAATCAGTCAACACTGTCCTCTGGGGCAACTGGGAAACAATTGTACCAGTTTGTGTTTCTGGTTGGGATTAGTTCCCATAGAAGTACTTTAATAACTGTACTTTTCTCTTGATTCTGAGAGCAATTTTGTCTGCAGTACTACACAAATGTGGAGCCAGATGGGACCAGAATCTATACAACTGACTTCTTACAACTCCTCCCAGAAGCGAGCTTGCTCAGGAACATAATACAGGTACCTCTGACAGAATAGCCACCATTATCTACAGGCTAATTGTATTATGTAAGAGCTAGTCCAAATCCAGCAGAACCAATACTGAACCTGAGCCAGAGAGCTTTACTACACAACACCTGGCTCACCAAGCAGTTAACATAAATCAGGTAAAAAAAGGCAGCTAGGTAGTAAAGCTACAAATTCCCTGGACAAATGTGGAGACTGTAGTCATTAGAAAACTTTCTAACTTTCATTAGAAAGCTTTCAGCGCATACCACTGAAATAGGATTCCTTGCATGTGTTCATTAACATAACCTAAAGTTCTCTTGTCCCATATATCTTTTCATGCTCATTATTTCTCTATTTTTTATGAAGTACTGATCCAATTCCTGCAACAAAGCTGAATACAAAAGTGAAATAATTAATAAATAATTACTAGGAAGCTCCTTACTTATTATAACAAATATGATAAATTCATAACTGAACTTGAGAGAGAAAAAAATAATGCAAAGCAAATGTCTGCTTCTCTGTCTACGTAAGTTCTAGCTCCCATATTTTTCTGTCCTGTTACAGACACTTCTTTTTTAATTTGTGTTAACTTTTTTGCAAGGGGGGGGGCAGAAGAAAGCATGTATTTTACCACCGTGCAACATGTGAGAGTGTGGTTTGGAAAAAAAAAAACTTGAAAAATAAGCTTTAAAATAGGAAACTGACACCACTACAACAATTTAGAACTCTTGTTTACAGTTCAGTGCCTAGGGAAGTCTTTTGTGTAGAGCTTCCAATTTATCTCTAGGGATTTTTGGTTAATAAAGCATATACTGCTGACTAAATATCAGCTGACAATGACTGGTTAAAGTCTTACAATTTGCAGTTACTGATGCTTAAAGTAGTTCATTCTGTATCAGCAATTTACCCCCTTATTTGCTAAGTGTACATCCTACCTTCACACCAACTGCAACATCAGTGACAATGCTGTAAAAAAAAAAAAAAAAACACATGTCAAACAATTTGTCCTCATAAAATCAACTTTAGATGTATTGCTATACCAAAGTAATTAGAAATCGAAGTAGCTAACACCTTCCCCAATCCAGAAAACGTGTCCAAAGAAGACAATTTGACTGAGGGGAAGTAGAGAAGAAACCCAGAAAAGCCACTGAGCTCCCCCCATTTATAGGCTTCTTCAGAGTAGTCCAAAGTTTCAAGTAAATCTTACTCTAACGCAGCACTGACAGGATATGCATTTAGAAAACTCAGGTTTCTGGACTACATGAGATGACTAGCAGGGTGAAAACAAAGAGAACTTATCCAGCCCAACAAAATAGCTAACCCTACAGATCTTCTTATAGCAGAAAGCAATAAATACATTTTCTGAAATGAGCTTGAAAAAAAGAACACATTAGCTAGTATAAAAATTTAATCATCAGTTATCTATATGAAACTCTGCAACAGGTACGCCAAGGTGCATCTCTTCCTTAGACGTTGTGACACCATAACTTACACTGTGTAACAAAACTCCAAAGGCAACATAAAACAGCACCAAAAAAAAGAAAAGAAAAAGAAAGAAAGCAAAATATGAATATGTGAAAGCATTCCACAGTGTAATAGTCATCAGTGACATGATTTCTCAGGCAAGATTTGTAACTCCCAACATTATAGTCACAAGTAACCATAAAAAGCCTTCAACACTCTCACAGTTGAAAGGTTATATGCTTAAAGCATACCAGAGAGATTGCTTCTCTGTTTGAATCGGAACAAACAACTTAATTGGAAATCTGGAAGCAGGAAGGTGTTGTATTTACACTGATGAAGGCTACAGCCGCCAGCCTCCCTTTCCAGGTCCCACAGAAAGGAGGCCCTGTGCGCAGTGACTGCCCACCGGCCAGCACCGAGGGTCCTTGCTGTCCCCCGCCTCCTTCAAAACCTTCCCCTCTTTGGCTCTCACAGCCTGTCCCCGGCATACACAAAGGCATCCTTCTACCTGGGGAGGGGAGGAAGCCAGAGGGCTACCAGGCAGTTTCTGAAAACAAAAGAGCTCGACATCTGGCTCCTGCCGGTATTGCTCCTCCTCTCCAGCCAGCTCCAAAACAAACCCGGGTCCCACACAGAGCGCGTCTCCCCACGCCACGGCAGGGGGACGGAGAGAGGGGGCGGAGGTGGGGGCAAGGAGAGGACTGGAGGCTCCCGAGGGGCAGGATGGGGGCAGAGCGCGCTCCGTCCTCACGGCGGGATCCGACGCCTCAGGCGCTACGCTAAGTAGGGGGCGGGCTCGCACGGCCCAAAGCTCTTGGCAATTTAAACGGAAGACCCTACCCACGGGCCCGCGTTACGGGGAGGCTGAGTTCCCTCTTCCCACCCCGTGCTGGGCCTCAGGCTTCGGCCGTCCCGCGCCGGGGCAGCGGCCGCTCCACACACCCCGGCAGCCAGCCGCGGCGGGGAACCAGCGCTGGGGCCGGTCCCACCACCGAGCCGGTGGCGGCACAACCG